>VUQR01001165.1:0-11250 GCA_015108515.1 Hemichromis elongatus
TCTCCAACGCTGACCCTCAACGCATGTGGCAGGGCATCCAGGCCATTACAGACTATAAACCTAGCAACTCAACCCCCATAACCACAAATGTCCTCTTTTTGAATGAGCTTAATAACTTTTATGCTCGCTTTGAAAGAGACAACAAGCAACCTGCGGTCAGGATCTCCTCCTCAACTGACCACTCACCCATCACACTCACCTCCTCAGACGTTTGCACTGCACTGAGCCGGATCAACGCACGCAAGGCTGCTGGACCAGACGGCATCCCGGGGCGCGTACTTAGAGCATGTGCAGAGCAGCTCGCTGGGGTATTCACAGACATTTTTAACATGTCCCTCGCCCAAGCAGTTGTTCCAACATGCTTTAAATCCACCTCCATTGTGCCAGTGCCGAAAAACTCTAGCCCAACATGCCTTAATGACTACCGACCTGTAGCACTCACACCCATCATTATGAAGTGCTTTGAGCGGTTAGTCCTGACAAATCTGAAGGACTTTCTCCCACCAACTCTGGACCCTCACCAGTTTGCTTACTGTAGCAACAGAAGCACAGAGGATGCAGTCTCCCTAGCGCTGCACTCTGTACTCACACACCTGGACAATAAAAACACCTACGCACGGATGCTGTTTGTTGACTTCAGCTCAGCATTTAACACTGTCATTCCCTCTAAGTTAATCACCAAACTTAGAGCCCTGGACATTAACACCTCACTCTGCAACTGGATTATGGACTTTCTGACCAACAGACCACAACATGTAAGGTCAGGCCGCATCTGCTCCACCACTGTCATGCTCAGCACTGGTGTACCACAGGGCTGTGTGCTGAGCCCCTTCCTCTACTCCCTCTTCACCCACGACTGCCGACCCGTATATGGATCGAACTCCATTATCAAGTTTGCAGACGACACCACGGTGATAGGTCTCATCAAGAACAACGATGAGACTGCCTACAGGGAGGAGGTCCAGCATCTGGCCACTTGGTGCACTGACAATAATCTGCTCCTCAACACCACCAAGACCAAGGAGCTCATTGTGGATTTCAGGAGGGAGAGAAGAGGCCCACATGATCCCATCCACATAAACGGGATGGCTGTGGAGCCTGTTTCATCCTTCAAGTTCCTGGGATCCACATCTCAGAAGACCTGTCCTGGACCATTAACACCTCCAGCCTGGTCAAGAAGGCTCACCAGCGTCTTTTCTTCTTGAGAACACTAAAGAAGAACAAGCTGTCCTCAACCATCCTGGTGAACTTCTACCGCTCTACAATAGAGAGCATCCTAACCAGCTGTCTCACAGTGTGGTATGGGAGCTGCACTGTTGCTGAGCGCAAGGCGCTGCAAAGGGTGGTGAAAACTGCCCAGCGTATCACAGGGACTCCACTTCCATCCATTGAGGACATCCAGAGGAAGCACTGTCTGCGTCGAGCACGCAGTATTCTTAAGGACTCCTCCCACCCTGCCCACGGACTGTTTTCTCTCCTGCCTTCAGGCAGACGCTTTAGGCTACCCCAGATGAGAACCAGCAGACTTAGGAACAGCTTTTTTCCCAGAGCTGTCTCCTTGCTGAACTCCTCTGCCCCCCCCCATACACTCCTGATAACCACCGTACTATTTATTCTTGCACATCTTTGCACATAATCATTGCACTACGTTGTACATATCCAATACATATCCACTACATTTATACATATGTTAATATTTAATATTCATAGTCAATACAAACTGTATATTATATACATACTACTGTACATCCATCTGTAAATATTATTCAGTCTCCCCTGCACATATCACCCTGTATATACCCATAACTTATTTTACCTTTATCCTGCACTTGCTGCTTATTGCACTTCTGGTTACACCTAAAATGCATTTCGTTGCCCTGTACTTGTACATGTGTAATGACAATAAAGTTGAATCTAATCTAATCTAATCTAATCTAAATTGTCTCGGCAAAGGAGAAGAGCTCACTAATACACATGTAGACAGATTTGTGAACAATATTTGAGTCATGGGTCTTTTTGTGTATGTAGAAAGTGTTTCAGATCTTTGAGTTCAGCTCATGAAAAATGGGAGCAAAAACAAAAGTGTTGCATTTATATTTTTGTTCAGTGTAATAAATATATGAGCTGCAGTTCTTCAGGGTTTCTGGTGGTCTTTGGAAAATGTTCCAATTCTCTACATTGTATAAAAATAAGTCACAGACTGAAAATGTCTTCCACACAAAACTGGCCCCTAGAATCAAATTCTTTAATCTGCTAACATCCATTAGTGTAGCACTGACTTGTTTAGGGTTAGATTCATAATCTTGTCCTTTTCGTGGAAAAATGCCTTTAAAAGAGTTGGTTTAAAGGCTGATTTTGCTCTCTGACAATCAATTTGTGTAGCATGTGGCTATAATGCAAGGCTAACCTGAGCCCCACTGTTAGGTGCTTTACTGGAAACTGGTGTCTATCAAGAGGTTGAGATTAAAAGCATGTTTGTAACTTTCCAAAAATGTCATCTGGATTTAAACTGGGAATAAGTCAAATACATGTTTACCTCCAGTCAATGTCATGCAGTGCAGGTGATTATAATGGGATGTGCTTCTGGTGAAAGTAACAACAGCTTTCATGCTTTCACCAGCAGTTTGTGGCTGGGTTTTGTTCAGCGTGTTCTGTCCTTCAGAATCTCTCGGGATCACTGAGCAGGAAGCATAAGCCCCATTGGATTTATTTCAGACAATAACAACACAATCAGATAGATACTGTTGGCCCCGAGGTGGCTCCCACCAGCTGAAGGACCGGCAGTGCCCTGCAGTCTGCATGTTCACTTTTTATCAAACCAACCCAATGAGCTGGAAAGCTCAGAGAATCCTCCCCATTGACCCCTCCAGCAGCAGTCTGAGGTGTGTTTTTAACCCAGACTGGAAACTCAGCTGGTTCCATTTCAGAGCACAACAACCAAATCTAGGTCCCCAGAGAGCCATGATTCACAGAGGGAGTGTGTTTTTTTTCAGCAGTGGGAGAATAGCCCCTCCTGGTTCTATTTTTATTCCTGTAATCTGGTTCAGAAGTCCAGAGTTTCCCAGGGGATGAGATCCTGATGTCAGCAAGCTTCCTGCGTTCTTCTAGTGCCGCCAACAGGTCAAACTTCTGCTGCAGCCCACAGCTGAGCATGAGTGAGCATTTGGTCATTTAGTCACTAGCATCACTGATAACAATGGGTCATGGGGTCAGCTTCCTGATCATTAATATGCAAATTGTGATGAATATTGATCAATGGTCATGTTTATAGAGAGTTTGGGAATGGCTGGTCACATATACAATACAAAGACAGTGTTCACAAGTTAACAAAAGCATGAGAAACAGCAAAAATAAATAAATGCAAAGTTTAAAAAAGCTCCAGTGAAATCAGAATGTGTAGAGTATTTAAATCCAAGTTGAGTATAAGAATAAGAGCTTTTGCTAATCTTAGAAAGTCGCATGACCAAAACTTTTTTTGTATGACGTTTAAATTTTAAGTAATAAGCTTACACAATGCATCTCTAAGGTGATGCCTCATTATTAAACAACATGCTGGGCTGCTCCCTTTATCAGTTTAGAAAACCTTCCTCTTTAATGGGAAATCTCAGTAATGAAAGCAAGCCGATCGAGAGACGAGCCAGGTGCATATAAGAGAGTGTCCTCTGCATAAAGATGTATATGTAGAACACCTTCATTAATTACAGGTAGATTCAAAGGTATGGCAGGACATTAGATGGACCTGTTCTCATTGTATAATAATTTATATTGTTTTTAATTTTTATATAAAACCTTTGAGGGGTTTTTGCATTTTTTTACACAAATCTACTTCTGAATACTTTTTAGGGTTTTTTGTGATCCAACAGTTTATTTCACTCAGTCTTTGAACTGTGTAATTATAGTTTCCTATGTACTGTTTGGTTCCCCTAATATAGAAATGTCCATTCATTAAAAAAAAAATAAATAAATGATTTTTTCCAGATGAGCTCAGCGCCGTCCCTCTCCCATACCCCAGTGCCCTTATTCCCCTCATTGTCCCCTACATGATGGACCAGGTGTGGTCCCAGCTGCAGCCGGTCATGGAGCGCTTTAACCACTCACTGGAACACTTGAGCCAGAAGGTAGGTGACCTGGCCCATGATGTGGCACAGCTGAAGAGCAGCCAGCTGGGGGCGGGGCATCAGATGACTCTTCTGGAGGAGCGTGATGATGGGGTGGAGGAGCGGTTGGATGCCAGATTAGATGAAGTGATTCAGAACATCGGGGAGGTGAGGAGGCAAATGGAGGCGCAGCAGACTGAGATGGAGAAGAGGCTGCACTCGCAGCATGTAATGCTGCACTACAACCTCACCAGCTTTAAGGCCGACATCGACACGAAGCTGAAACGCCAACAGAAGACGCTGCAGGTCAGTGGGCGATGGTGGCGAGACTACCAGCACTTTACAGGATAATCTTTGTATGTCAGTGTAAACCATTATAATGAATCAGGAGGATGTACAATTAAAAGAAATGATTACATCATGACAAATTGAGGCCTGGCTGTCTCAGGGAATTTAAACATCTTTAAAACTATCAATAATTTATTTATCACTTTTTGGTTATTATTTATAGTTTTCTAAAAATCATAACCCACAAAAATGTTCTTTGAACCTTTACTTTGAACATACTTCAGTATTCCTTACCCCATCTTTTCTTTTGTTAAAAATGACTTCTGTTATTCCTGAATGTCATCACTGACAGCCTAATATTTTTGCACTATCCCCTGGATGCTGGAGAATCTGGAGTTTGTCATATCCATCTGTTGACTGAGCTGCTCTGGTGTTCTCCACCTGTTTCTTCTTCTTTTCTCTTGTTCTCTTTTCTAACTTTTGTCCAAACTTTCTTTTCACCAGAGCCACAGTGAGTATCCCAGAGGAAATTACATGCAGTACCTCCAATATTTTAGCCAGAGCTTCTCTTTTTTTGTTCTTAAACCATCGTTCCTCTGATGGAAGCAGTTTGGACAGTTGGGCCTTTTCTAGCTTCCTCCTTGGACACAAAGAACAAGCTCTTTGTTTTCCTGCCTTTGAGATACAAGCTTGTCTTTTACACCATAACTACTTTCTCCACTTTACCTTGAGGTAAATGTGTTATAGAGATGGGGGCAGGGCTTATGCAGATTGCACAGGCCAGCGTACATGTTGCATAAATCAAATGGTTTCTGTGCAGGGTACAAAGGTTTCCATGAAGTGTTAGAAAATGAGGGACCTCGTTTCCAGAGGCTCACGCATCCTTCTGATACAGCTTTGCTAACCAAAGCAGTGCTGCTTCTACTTTAAGAGAGAAGCAACCTTTCCAAACAAGCCGTTCGGCCGTTTCAACTTTTAATATGCTCATTGAGGCCAGTAGAGTGTGAGCTTTGCACAGTCTGACTTTGGAGAAGACTGTCAGGTGTTTGAATGATCTTTCTCCTGAGGTTGTGAGGTTGTGCAGCTGCAGTCACCTGCCTAACTCACTGCTGATGTTTCATCTCTGTCATTATGTGGACGATCCGGTTGGTGACGTTAGCTAATGTTATAAGCTAACATTAGCTGGTGCTGCTCTCTGTTGGTGGGACCCTCAGGCTGTTAAATGACTCAGAGCAGCTCTCATTTCTAAGTACAGTCTGTTCATATGTCGTCAATAAAACACATTTACTAATAACTCCTGTCGCTGATCTCAGGTCAGCCTGCAGGCCATGAACGCCACACTGACAGAGCTGAAGTTGGAGCAGTGGCAGACACCTGAAGATGAGCGAGAGCAGGAAGACCTCCATCCACCCACCAACCCTCCACACCAGCTGCTGCAGCCCCCCACAGACACCTCAAGGCTGTGGGAGGCCATCGACCGGCTGGACAACACGGTGGTCCACAACAGGGTGAAGGTGAGCCTGCACACATTCATTACCTGAATACATTGTTCCTAACGTTCAGCCCAGGTGTGTTTTCTGACAGTAAATGTGAGAATCAGTACTGAACGCAACAGGAAAGTGAAACGTGTCCCATGTCCCATCCTCTTGGCTCTTGACGGAGGCGGTCGCATCTTTTTCCTTCTCTATCCCTTATCTTCCCTGCTTGGCTTCTTTGTCCTTGTCTAGTCTCGTCTAACTCTAAGTCTCAGAAAGGCTCTCCGTCTAGTTCTTGCTCGCTAAAGAAAAGAAGAATTATGGATTTGATCAACTGGTCCCTTAATTCAACTGACACCCTTTCCTCAATGAGAAGCCTGAGATGATGAGAAGCGAAGGACACTCTCTCAGCTAAACTCAGGATACACACACACACATACGCTGACACACACTTATCTCCCATCCCCTTCCAAATGCCTTCAATGCTTCCCCGATGTAAAGTATGTTTGGTCAGAAGATTCCTTTGTAAGTGCATATGCCGCAACTAGCATGCTGCCTGCATGCTAATTTCCTTTGACATTAATAAAGTATATCTGATTCTGATTCAGGTGACCGCGCTGATGGAGGATGCGGTGGTGGCATCGGGCGCCATCCAGCAGCTGAGTCGGAACATTAAAGAGCTGGAAAAGCTGACCAACCACACGGCGCGGCAGTGCCAGATGCAGTTCATGGAGACAATCCTGGAGGTGGAGGACGCCAAGGTCAAGGTGCTGAATCGTGTGGACGAGCTGGCAGGGAACCTGAGCCAGCAAGTTAAAAGACTGGATGATGTGGAGGAGGACATGGACTGCCTGTGGACCATCCCGAACGCCTGCAAGAACAACTCGCGCATCGAATGTGACTGTGAGAATCTGAAGGCGGCCGTGGCTCGCCTGCAAAGGGACGTGGCCAACGTGACCGAGCAGGCCAATGAGAACAGATTAGCTCTGGATGAGAACAGCAGAGGAGTTCAGTGGGGCACGAGCGCCGACTGGGAGCCGGCAGTGAAGGCGCTCCAACTTGGCCTCCATGGGGTACGAGTAATGATACTGTACAGGACTTTTAGCTTTCACACATACAACGTGATAACGATCTCAAAAGCTAGAGACAGGTCCACACAGCATTTTTAAACATGCTGCTTGCTTTATTTCTTTTTGCTCTTCATCCTCTTCCTCCAGGAGCAAAGCAGGATCAGGACTCTGGACCTCAGCCTGACCCAGCTGAACGCCTCCGTCTCCAGCCTGAAGGACGCAGAGAGACAGCAGGACGCCAAAATAAGGCTGCTGGACACCACCTTCAACATCCTCCTCCAAGACGCCAGCCGACACAGTAGGGTGCTGAAGATGTTGCTGGGAGACGAGGTTCTCGATTTCTTAAAGATGATCAGCCTGAGGGAGAAGGAGAGGCAGAAGGAAAGGGAGAACCATGAGAATGAGGAGGATGAGGAGGAAGAGGCTGACTTCATCTCCGTCCAGGCTCTGAAGGAGGAGCTGAGGCACCTGCAGGAGCAGCTGAGAGGACACGAGCAGACTATCATCATGCTGCAGCAGGGCTGGACGGGTACGCTTTTACTGTGAAGGGAAAGGTGCAGGCAGCTGACGCTATTATTTTGAAATAATAAGCCTTTCTGTCAGGGTTGCCCCCTGCTGGATGTTAGATAGAATGCAGTTTTAAGGCGCTACTTCCTGTTTTTGCTTCGACTCATTTTTGACTCTTCTGTTTTCAGGAGGCAGAGAGGAGGTGCCGTCTGCTGACCAGCCCCCCTCCTGGTTGCCCGGTGACCCCAGGAGGGGCAGCGGCGATGGACTTTCTGCCAGAGAGCGGCAGATGCTGTTCCACCCCGGAGACGGCGGTGACCTGTGGAACCTGGAGAGGAAGGTGGAAGAGGTGGAGCGCAGACTGGCCCAGCTGGAGGAGAAACCGTGCTCCTGCCCCAATGTCTCAGGTGTGGATGCCACAGTACTGAAGGAGGTGATGTGGCTGAAAAAGGGGCTGGAGCAACACCTGGGGGTGTTCAAGAATGTGTTCAGCAACGCTGATGTGCTGCAGAGATCCAACACCACGTTGGAGCTGGATAAGCTGTGGCAGCTGCTGAAGAAGAATGAGAAGAAGAAGCAAGGAGGACGGAGGGAGGAGTCAGAGAGGGGAGGAAAGCGCCGCAGCAGGAGGGAGTCACCTGAGGCTCCAGGTAACAGACTGCTGTTATTAATGTTTTATTGATAATGGTTGTTTGCTTTGTTTTAAAAAATGAAAGCTGGTTAAAGTTCTTGTTTTTTTCTTCACATCTTCTTCCATTGGCCCCTCCTTTTCTCTCCAGGTGGGCCCGTACTGGCCGGCCTATCAGAATGCGCCCGGCAGTTCGTTGCACAGTCTTCTCAGAGCATCTCTGGCACCATTGTTTTTGAGCCGTCTTTGACCCAGGGTCAGTTTTACTCCAGCGGCGCCTTCACAGCTCCAGTGGATGGGATCTACCTCTTTGTCCTCACCTTGCACCTGAAACCAGGCCCCGCCCATGTGTTACTAAGGATGATGGGGAAAGAGGAGAGGGGCAGAGCGTGGGTACCTTTGCAGAGGCTAGAAGGTAGTGAGGAGGGGCCGGCTACCGGAGTCAACCTCCTGCTGCTGAGGGAGGGGCAGGAGCTGAGGCTGGAACTGAGGGGGGGAGAGTGGGTGGAGTCAGAGGACAACATGTTTGTATGTCAGCTGCTCTACCCGACCACTTGAGGGCACTGTGGACTAATTAGCTGACAGCTAAAGGAACTGGTGGGAAGAATGGATGGATAAAGGCACCTTAGACAATCAGGAGGGGTTAAATAATCCGATGTTGTGATTTCAGCTCAGAAGAATTCTGTTTTTAAATGTCATATTTAGCGTGACGGTGAGTTTGTTTCAGTTTGATTCAAGCAAAATGCCGAGGAAAAGAAAATATGAGCCACAAACTTGATAAAATGAAAAAAGAAACTCCCACTAAACCTACAGTATACACTTACTGCCATTTTATTAGGTACATCTCTTCATGTAAATATCCAATCAGCCAATCACAGGGCTGCAGCTCAAAGCATTTAAGCATGCAGATGAACTGCTGAAGTTCAGACTGAGCCTGAGAATAATGAACAAAGCAGATGTAAGAGACTCAGTGTGGTTGTTGTTCTGAGTGTTTCACACAGAGCTCACAGAGGAAACGGCTCTCAGGAAGGAAATGACCCTGACTGAGGTCAGAGGACAATAGACACACTGCTTCCACCTTATAGGAAAGACACAGGAAGTCACCTGTTAGTCAGGGTCTGCAAAAGAGCATCTGTGAGTGTACAGCAGCAGCAGAAGAGCACCCTGTCAGTAAGGATGGGAAGCTGAGACTACAGCTCACACAGAAACCTAGACAGCAGGAGAAATGTTTCCTGGTGTGCTGAGTCTCAGATGGTGGGCTCACAGTTTAATCCATCCTGCCTGTATCAGTGCTCAGGCTGCTGCTGCCGTGATGTGTGAGGGCCACGGCCTGCCTGAGTGCTGCTGCGGACCACGCCCATCCCCTTCTGACCTCAATGAACCGTACTCTGATGTCACAATACGAGTTCACTCGGGTGGCTCCACAGTCACAGATGTCAGTTTAACAGAGCAGCTTTGAGATGAGAAGGAATGGGAGAGTGGCATCACGGATGCAGCAGCTGAGTGATGATGTCACGTCAACATAGACCTTTGGGGATGTTTCCTAGAGCTTCAAAGCAGCTCTGAAGGTAAAAGGGGCTTGAACGCTGTACTAAGTGTACCTAATAAAGTGGCAGTGAGCCTCCAAATTATGTTTTTAGTTATACTGACGTCTGAGCCGTCCAAACATGCTGTGCGATCTTCAGATGGAGAGTAAGTCAGTTCTGAGAACAGCAGGACTCGTGCTTTTATTTTTTCATTATCAACACTTGGCTCATTTTTCCTGTCAGTGTTGATTCTTATAGAGTTTAACGAGGGTTTGATACGATGAGTCTTTACTCGTGTTTTGAATTATTGGACTAAAAAAGGAGAATGCAGCTCTGCCCTGTTTTTAAGCTCACCGGCTTCTCTTAATGCAGTTTTTAAACGCAGATGCCTGAGCAGAGGCTGAGGTCTAGTTTCATAACTGTGACCAAAAAAATGGTGTTTCTTCTTCTGCGGTCAAAACTGAAGAATCAACGTCATTCTCCTGAAAACCTTCAGCTCTCTTCCTGTGATGGACAATCGGGTGAAGAACAGGAAGTGGTGCAAAGCGTTGACGCTGAAAATCTGGATGGACTTCTTTTAACATGAATGAATGCCACCGCCGCCTGGTGGGCAGGGCTTAGAGCAGCAAGGCCATCCAGGGTTAAAATTACTCAATGACTGACCAATCCGAGCGGGAGTAAAGTGTTTTCTTTATTTTTACTTTTCATATTTTACATGAAGAAAATATTTGAATGTAAAGTCACGAGTATGTGTCCAACATATTTAAATATACCCTGAATGAAACAATAAACGAGTGAGACTTCGTCCTTTAGACATTTTATTGGTCCTCTCGTCTGTGTTCAGTCTACAGCGTAGAAAAATAAGCATCAAAAATATACCAACAACAACCCAAATCCACTGTGGCAAAGCAAACATGAGGCAAAAATAACTTAATCTGAAACATCAACCTTTTGCTTCAGTGCAAGCTCATCTGGAGCACCAGGTGGGCGGAGCCAGCACCGGTCTCAGCAGAAAGTCTTAACGAGCCAATCGGAGCAAGAAAAATAAGGGAGGCTCCTCCCCCCGAACAAATGGGAGAGATGTCGAAAGAAATCGGCAACGAGCAAAAGAAACGTCTATCGTAACACTTGTGAAGTGCGCTAAAAGCGGTCGAGCCACCGCACTAACGGACGTCGTCACGACAGCAAACGAACACCTGCGACAGGTGAGCCGAAGACATCATGCTAAATATTAGCTGCTCAAACAAAGCTACGATTATTCTTCTAATATCGTCTAGAGAAGAGAAACGAGCCGGGTCGCTCGGGCGCCGGTGAGCACGATCGGGTTAGTTCGTCTATGCACAGCTACAAAAATAAGCTGAAGGACGCGCTTCCACGTGTCGATCAGCGCCACGGCCGCAAACGTCTCCTGCTGCTCCATTCAAAGCGGATCAAGTGGACCAACAGGAGAAAGTCCCACACATGTGAGCCAGCATCCACCCGTGACCGCTCAAAAATTTGAAGCCCTCATTGTTTTCATATAGGCGGGCCATAGCGGACTGCTTTGGTGGGCCGGATCTGGCCCCCAGGCCATATGTTGTTTAACAGTTAAAACTTCCAAACACACTAAAACTCTAAAAAAAAGAAAAAAATGATGCTGAGTTTAAGGGAAACGGGGGG
>VUQR01001171.1:0-11064 GCA_015108515.1 Hemichromis elongatus
GTGAGTATTAAAAGTTGCACCAGTCAAAGAGATGCAATCCTTTTCTCTACTGGTGCAATACACTGTTAAAAAATTGAATAAATGTGGTTATGGAGACATCCAAAGGGCAACATTTGGCAAAATGATAAAACTAACATATCTACATATCATAATACTTTGGCCTAACAATTCAGTTACATAGATATTTTAAGTCAAAGTCCATTGAATAGTTACAGTCTTTGTAGTGTATTACTATCTATCCCAGTTAGTCATATAACTTATATTTCAAACATTAATGTCCATAAGAGCACTGCCAGTTTACAATTTAAAAACATAACACAAGAACTGTTTTTCATTGTTAATTTTAAAACAATAATTTAATTCTGCAATTTTTACACCTACCCAGCTCCCTCACTGAGTAGTTTCCATCAAATATATGGCATGAAAAATAAACCATGACCAAATGTTCTGCGTAGTAAAAAGAGGGAAGACTGTAAAAAGTGTTTCTATTTCAAGCACAACGTTAGTAGCCAAAGTAAAGAAATCTAAGAATATAGTTAGACAATGGCAAAAATACAGCATATCGATGTCAATGTTGGTTCAGTCAGTAATATGCATCATGTAGTTTAGACCACATTTGCTGAGGAAGCATTAAAAAATTAAACAGCTGGAACATGGGTAGTCACTTTCTAATATGTCTTATAATATGTTTACAGCAGATGACACAGGTTAAATTTGTGCATACGTGGTTCTGCTGCTGAATTTAGTACAATGCATTTGAATTGTATTAGTAAAATGCAACTACTGTAATTGGTGGGAAAAGGGTTAACTACAAAAATAAATATCCAGCGTAAGTCATTAAACATGTTAATTACCATTATTTTTAATCAAGCTGCTAAAAAGGTACACTATAATTAAATTCTTAGGCACACTATCGAGGTCAATTAATTTGATAAGAATAGCTTTTTTGCTATGTTAACAATACATCTCTTTTTAAAAAACAAAAAGAAAAACAATGAATGTACTACGTCTGAGCAAAAGAAAAACAACCTAAAATCGAACCTGTAAATGAATCTGAAAGCAGTTTGAATGTTCAATCTATCATTTCAATATGATAATTTATCAGTGCACTGAAAGCTATGAGAAAATGGTTGTTAATGAAAATAGCAGCTTAGCCTCATTTTAATGTATGCAGCAGTTTAAACTTTGATCAAAACATTCACTGAGAGGGAGCAGCACCAAGGCTAAGTTGTTCTGCTCTACTGTGAAGAGACAGCTGAAACAGCAGAACACCGGTGGTGACTCAATTGACTGTGCAACATCAAACAGACACATACTTTACACTAAAAATGCTCGTTCACTTCGGTCTAGTTTGTTTTTCTCTTATAGCAAACCCAACACTAAGCGTGAACCTCGTGTTCAGCTGCAGAGTCTCTCTGCAGTTCTCCAAACCTTCTTCAAAACTGAAAACTCCAGTTCAGACAAATCAACATTCCTCTGCTTGCTAGACTTTCTACTTGGAGCTCATCTTGCCACTTTAATTAAATTTTTTGTATACCCACTTACATGGAAGAAAAAAAAAATCACAGCTGGACAGTAGAGAAGCATAGACAAAGAATAGATAAGAATAGAGATGGAACATTACAAGTAATTTTACTCTAGTACAGTAAAATCTGATTTATTTGTAGATCATTCTGTCTCAATCCATCCAAGCTTTCTGCTTGAACGTTTATGATTTGCATAATAATTTTATGGTAGAAAATTTAAATACTTATAAGAATTGCTATACATTTTTAGCTCCATGTAACAAATGCTTTTCTCTATATATTTGATATATTTGTTTGTTTGTTTGTTTTATCTACCTGTGTGCCTAAAATTTGGACCATTATTGCTTTGAAAGAATTTGATAATATAGGCTAAATGCTTAAATACATGCATGTTTTGCCTCTTACTATATTGTATATCTATTGACACAATGCTTTCCCTAGCCCCTTACCCTAACCCTAACCATCAAAAATGAATGCCTAATCCTGACCCTTACCCTTAACCTAACCATAACCTAATTGTAACCTTGACACTAAAACCACATTTTGAGTCTCAAAAATGCCTTCAAACTCGTGGGGACCGGGATTTTGGTTTTGGGTTGTGGCCCCCACGAGAATAGTAAACTTCCAATTTTTGGTCCTCACAAAGATATTAATACCCTTCCCTACACACACATATTTCTGGTTCCCCATACTTGGCAAATATGGGTAATCTGTGCTCTACAATTATTTTAAACCTTTAGCTAACAATCATATTACAACGTGAAAGTGATTTAATCATAAATGTATCTATTATTACGATACACTAACATGATTAGCATGACTTTGAAATGTGATATTCTGAGTGTACTGAGTTATTTTATTCTACTTTAGTTTACATTAGTTTTAATTTTACTTGCTGTAAAGGATCAAAAGAGGCTATCAAAAAGTAAACAAATTTTCAGTTTATTATGCACTGCCACATTTTAGCCACAGAGCACCACATAAGAGCCTTGAATAATGTTTTCTTTATTTATCATAGAGTAATTTGAATTTGGCAATAGACTCCGGAACTCAGACTCATTCTCATTCTCAGACTCACTATCACCTCAAATTCTAAATGTAAGTATACATACCCACAGACAGATCCATATTTATAGAACTGAAGTAAGCCACAGATACGGACACACAAACCCACAAAAACAAAGGGCTAAAGCTATGCATGTGCACTTTATATAAGACCATGTACTACATGTATTTAAATCGGTGGATCCCAGCCGACTGTAATCAAAATCTGATATCACAGCTCATATAGCTGGAAATGCAAAGGCAGAGAGGATTGTTTGTTGAATTGCTTGCATGAGCTATTTCAGGAACAGGCAAATCTTCATATTAAACATACACCTATTATTTCCTCCCACCAGCAAAACAATACTCACCACAAGAGCAACCTTTTGAGCCACACTTGAGAACAGGAATACATCTGCTCTTTATCACCTTCTTAGAAAAAAAAATGCTTTGATAGATCATTTCTAGCTTCTAGCACTTCTAAGACCAGCTTGATAGGTTTGGCAATTTTCAACGTTATTAAGACTGAAGTGCAGTGCTCCTGTCACACAATCTTCAGCGCTAAATTTTTGCGTATAGACTCATTTTTTATTTATGTGATACTACGTGGGAAAAAAACAACAGCTCTAAGACGGGCAAGATGAAGGGAAGTGCATCGAGGCACAAACAGGCTAGTACTATTATTGCCTGTGTGGGTCTTGACTCGAACAAGCTTTCCAGTCATTACAATGTTTTCTTTCACTTTGAATGACATACTGATGTGCTAATTAGAGAGCTGCAATGTGTTCTCTGAATGTGCTAAAATATTCACGTCTAAAATAACCGATATTATACTCAGGTATAATATCACATGATAAACAAGACTCTTTTGAAGTTAACACCAAAGCAATGCTGTTTTTGTTTTTTGTTTTTTTCCTTGACTTGCTCTGTGAACGGGGGAAACAGAATAAAGGCAGAGCCCTCACGATTTTGTCTGCGTGACACAGGAACAGAGTTAATAAAGCGCTGCACACCAAACATATTAAACATCGATGTGTGGCAGGACAGATGTTATAACCTGAAATCATTACAGGCCTCCCCAGATGGTTCAGCAATGATAAAATAGAGCTTATCTACTGGTATTGAAGGATTTAGTGGGTGTTTTTTGAGTGTAATTTCAAAATATTACACCTTTAGAATTCTACAGTCCTGATGTCTGGTGACTGAAGGGAGAGAAGTTGATAATATTGTCATATTACATGCCAGGGGTGCTTCATCTTGTACATGAATTCTGATTTTAAAAAAAGGAGTTATGCACAATAAAAGTGTCAAAAAGTAACCTAAGATTTACAATACTTTTCCCCCCGATCAATACATGAGTTAATGCAAGTACAGATTAGTCACATACAGCTAGGCTATGCATATAGTCTGCGGATGAATCTGCTCCAGAGCTCTGTCAGTTGCATTTTTTATCATCATAAAGTTAATGTTAAAGCTAAACTTGTGGCTATGCCTCTGAGAAAATGTCTCTTTATTTTAAAATTAGTCAGCTACCAAAGCATAACACATTATGGGGACACATTACAATTATTTAATTGTTGTCTTTCTTGAATTATTTCTCTGTAATGCTAAGCAAAATTCATAGGTGTAACATATGTGGGCTGCTGGTTATGAATCATAGATGCTTTTTTATGGCTAACATCCTGTTTGGCAATGGAAACTATTTTTAAAACCTTCAACAGTGAGAAGACATAACAAACACAACAAAATGCACTGGGATGAGCAAAGCAATCATGCAAGCCTTATAAATGTTGCTGGGCTAATTATGGACAAATCCTTTGTGACTAAAGAGAAAATGGCTCATCTCCCACCATCGTTACCACCTCTTGTCCTTGGCCCTGTCACAGGCAGCATCAGCCTTTTCCACACGCAGGTGGGCACATCCCTCCAGCCAATGGAGACATATCCCGCAGATGGGAAAAGCAGCTTCTCTCAAAGTTCCCCAGGATGGGCTCTGGCACTCATCCTCCTCAGTTTTATAATGCCCTTCGTCTCCACAAAGTGCTTCTCTGGGATAAATGGGGACTGTGTAAGACAGTGACCTCTCAAAAAAAAATCCCACCATGGGCTTCAAGCCACTCTCACGGCTCGATTCATTAAAGTGCCCAGGAAGTGAAAGCACTCACAAAGAGACTGTTGAGCATCGTGACAGTAGAGGTATGTATTCAAATTTATACAAAAACACTCAAAAGCAGAGAGTTTCTTTTTTTTGTGTGACTGTGTGGCTGCTGAAGACTCATTCACAAGGAAATAGACAAGCTGTTCTTTTGTCAAGGCATCATCAACATTACACGAGAGGGAGGTGTATGTTATTCACTCCTCTCTATGAAAGGAAGCCCTGAGTGTAATGAATGCTTTAGAAGATTATAACATGGTGCTGGATATCCTCAGTCCCTTTCTGTCGAACTCTCCATTCAGCTTTAACACGCTCTGATGAAGCATTCATCTCTGCAAGAACTTTGCAAAAGTTGGATCATATTGGATATACAAAGCTTTGTAACTGAATTGCAGTACTACACAAAAGTCTTGATCTTTGTTTTCCTTTGGACATTGGTTGCATTTTCACTCATTTTCATTTTCTTATACTTGACTCACTTTCAAACTAATTTTTGTTTGTTTGTTTGTCATTTAGTACAGACCTTTGAATCATTCAAATATACACCTAAATCAAGGGATGCTGTATCAACAGATAATGAGCAAAGAACTAATTTAAAATTGTATCTTTATTCACTTTGACGCTAGCAGACTTTCACAAACATATAAATTTTTCCCATTTTGATAGCTTAATCTACAAAAAACAAACAAAAAACCACCAAGGACAACACAGTTTGACAGGCATAAAACTGTACTTCTGCTTTAACAAAGTGATTCCCAAAGAGCTATTAGCCAAAAGCTGGGCATATCTCAGTATGGTGTGCAGTTTGACATTAATACATTTGAGGAAAGTGGACAAGTAGAAGACAAGTAGTGCATGTCTTTTTTCTTATCTTCTTCCCCTCACCCCCAAACAGTCACAGCAGATGACTTCCCCCTTCTTGAGCCTTGTTCTGCTGGAGATTTCTTCATGATAAAAGGGAGTTTTTCCTTCCCATTGTCACCAAAGTGCTTGCTTATAGGTTGTTGTCTGATTGTTGGGGTTTCTCTCTACTTTTGTAGGATCTTTACCTTACAACATTAAGCTCTTTAGGGTGACTATTGTTGTGATTTGGCAGACTATAAATAAAATTAAATTGAATTGGCCTGACTTGAACTGACAAAAGAAGAATTGTCAGGTAAAAAAACTATTCACAGCGTCTGAAAGTCATGTCCGTAAGAAATGTGGGGAAAAAATCCAGCATGTACTGTTCCCTGAAGCCTCATCAGAAATGGTCTCAGTTGAGGCTTGGCTTGAAAGAAGCCATTGTTAAGGAAGGGAAACAGGGAGAAAAAGCTGCTATTGCCTTTCATTAATGTAAAACATTACATTGACTCATGTAATCGGTTACACTACTTTTTATATTTGTTATACATTACTGCAGAAATTCACCTGACAGGTCATCACTCATCACAGTCTTTGGTACCTGTTGATGTTCAGGGTTCGGCTGCTGCACTGAGGTAGGCATCGCCGAAGTTTAACGTAATTCTGGGTTCTTGGCTGTCTTTGTGTTGGCATGCTGACTTTGCTTGCCAAGAGGGATGTTTTGTTAGCAGAACACTGCAATTGTTTCTGTCCTGAACGCAGTCTGAATTTCACCATCAAACTCTTGACCTTTCGTTCAATCAAATAAAAGTACTGTCCATATCGCCACTTCTTAAAAGGTGTAGATCACTCCACATCCTCCTCCACACAAACTGAAATAAGCTGAATGTAGCAAACCCATGGGATAAAAAATGTGCTTGATTTTTTTCTATCTATTTGCAGTGTGTCGATGACTGAAAAGCCTTTGTAGTGCAAGTAACAACATAAACGTAACAGTAATGCAATTACTGAATTTAGCACAGTAACAAGTCACTTTAGAAGGCGTTACACACAAGGCTGGGTTTGTCAAATTACAGAAGAACTGGACTGAAAATCAGCAGTTAACATTTATGGAGTTATTCTAATCATCAATCACCCTAATCATCAGCGTTATCATTAGTATGTGTAGAAGAGGTGGGGAGAAAGCTAGAAAAATGAGTGTCTATAACCTTTTGAAAAACCAAACAGAGCCTCTGTCCTATTTTGGGGGCTGCATTTCAGCCAGAGGTGTTGGGGATCTTGTCAAAATTGATCTAATTATGAACACATAAAAGTACAATCTAGAAAGCATCTAATTGAAATTTCTTCATTTTTTACCATGGCAATAATAATAATAATAAAAAAAAAGAACTGCCAAAAGAGGATACATGGATAGAAAAATAAACAATAGAAAGCTACCAGTCATGGACCGGCCTCCCCAGAGCCTGGAAATCAACATTAGTGAAGCAGTGTGGGATCAAGAGATCAAGGGGCAGCTAATGTCCTTTAAGAAACCTAAAGAACTATTCCTGAAGACTACCTAAAGACATTACAAAAAAGGGGGTTTTTTTTAGCTTTAGAAAGGCTGAAAGAAGCTTTTTTGTTTGAAAAGCAAAGCCACAGCATCCAGTGGACTAATGATGTCAAATTAGACACAAAAATATGAATCAACAATATAACTAAATAGAAATGTTACTGAATGAAGGACATATAATAGGTACAAAACTGTATTATCAGTCACATAGATGAACCAGTGAAACATAAGGTAGGTTTCCACCACAGGAACTAATGGGCTTTTTAAGCCACCATAACCTTTTGTGCCTAGTTAAACTGCCTCTGAATGATCTTGCAGAGGAGAGAAAGTACCTATTTCAGGGTATGTTCTTCTGAGCAGCCACAAAAAAAAAAAACAACAACTGCTGAGCATGGACTCATTGCTTACTTGCTGAATTTGGAATATAAACCTATAAGAAACAAGAAAAAGAATAGTAGACTGCAGAATAGTACAAAAAAAATCATTCTATTTTTTATAGGCATTCACAATTATCAGTAGTGAAGCAATCCATATTCACTCACAACCTAAGTTGCTTTACACTTTTGGAATTTACACCACAGTGTTGGAAAATTACTACATCACCTTCTGAAACTAGCAGCTCCTATGGAAACAGGAATGGAAGAAGAATGAAGGAAAGGCGTCTGTTCAGGTAAACTAACTTTCACCTTTACACAGTTCCTGCAATGTAAGGCAGCTATAAGTAGTGAGAAATTTAAAAGATTTAGCAGACAATGAAACAATTTGTTATAAAGCATAAAATGATGATTGTAGTTTTATCATGAGAAGGATATTGTTGCTCCTGTACAATGAGTCTCATAATGCCTAAGAGGTTTTCTGTTGTAGCAAAAGCCAACGCTTCTGTTTGTTTCTGTTTTCATTGTATTTTGTTATTGCTGGGTCTCTCTGAAACAAATGTCCCTGAGACTCCCGGCAGCCAGGATGCTATGCTTTGAGGTCCTTCCACTGAGGAAAAAAGTGGGTAGACATTGCCTGTAGAAAACTGCTGTTAAAACTGGTGATCTTCACTGTGTCACCAACTTTTAATTAAATGTGATGGAACTGTAGTGTTTGAACAAACAAATCTGAAGTGCCCCACAGTGTAGTGTTTCAACTGCTGAAAATAAGTTAGAGGGCAGAGCAGTGATATTTCTGGAAAACCACAATAGCAGTTTCATTAGAGGTGGACATGTACTACAAATACTTTGTGACACACTGAAAATGTTCCTGTGGCAAAGATTCCACTGTTGTACTTAACAGACTGCATGACACAAAGTCATACTTAGGTGAAAAAAACCCAGAAAAAATCTTCAAAAAAATGCTTTACTTTAGTTATTTTATCTTTTAAGTTGGTATTAATTAAATATTGTTGTAATGCCTATTAGCTGGATTAATGAACACATGCCTATCATGTAACAAGTGAAAAACTGGAAAACACTGGTTCAGTTATTATTTGAAGTCAAATGAGATCATGTTGCTGTATCCCTCAGGCTAATAGAGATGATCTTTACTTGTGTATAGTTTACCCAGGGCTTTGCCACATACTGTGTGTGTGTGTGGACCGGGTATTAACATCTTTGTGGGGACCAAAAATTGGAAGTTTACTATTCTAGTGGGGACCGACAGCCCTTGTGGGGACCAAAATCCCGGTCCCCACGAGTTTGAAGGCATTTTTGAGACGCAAAATGTAATTTTAGTGTCAGGGTTATAATTAGGTTATGGTTAGGTTAAAGGTAAGGGTCAGGGGTAGGCATTCATTTTTGATGGTTAAGGTTAGGGTAAGGGGCTAGGGAAAGCATTATGTCAATGAGATGTCCCCACACGATATGAAAACACAAGTGTGTGTGTGTGTGTGTGTATAAGCAAATTATTCCTGAGCACTTTGTCTCCCTAACACCGAGTGCTTCAGTAATTATGTCATGTAAGGGCAATCAGAGTTAATTAATTATGGTCAGATGCACTGCCTCTAGCAACCTTTCATACATGTGTGAAAGGTCAGTTTTCCTTGCAAGGCAGAAATGAAGTTGCTGACAAAGTGATTGATGTGTCTGTGGATGCTGATGCGTCAAACAAAATAATCTCAGTAGATTCTTACTCCATCCATCCATAGAAAAATCTCCTCTTCTGAAGGTGGAAAGTTGAGATGCAAGGATTCTTATAGCAACTTCAACATGTGAATGAGCATCCACCCCCATGTAACACAATGCATGCTCACAAACTAAATAATTGGAATAATATTGTGAATTAACAAGTTTTGTTATAGGCATACGAGTGTTAAGTTGCAAAACATTTGCTCTTGCAGAAACAAATTACTTGATTACAGACGCAGACAAAATGCAATCAGCTGAAAAGACTACATATACACTTACACACTTAAAGAAACATTAGGACGTTGTTTGGTAAGAACTCCATAGACAAAGAAGATAATTACCAGAGGCAAAACAGCTGCTCATTGTTGAAATAGATCACTTATTGTGTTTGGGGTATTAGTGCCTTTTGGATTCATGCTGTTACCTGACACACACTATGCCTTGCTCTGTAGCTAATTTTGACAGATCATCCAGGAATCTAAAAATTAGGGCTGTCAGCATTAATTGCATTAAAATGGCATTAACGCGGCAAATCTCCGATAACGCGGACCGCCCTTTGTGTGGGGCTGGATGGCGATAACGTGTTAATCGAGGTAGCGCGGGAGGCTCGATTAACGTGTTAGTGCCGTCTAGTCCCACACAAAGGGCGGTCTGCGTTAACGTGTAAACGGAGATTTGCCGCATTAATGCAGGTTTTGCGTTAATGCCATTTTAACACGATTAATGCCGACAGCCCTACTAAAAATATAACTGTATGTGTTAGATGGGGACAAATAAGCAAGTATTTCTGTTTCTGCAATGGACCCATGCAGTTTATGGATTCCCCCTGCAGACCATGCTTGCTAGCATAAGCTGATAACTTAGCACTTCAACCTCTCATCTAAGATGATAACAGCCAAAATGCTAAAGTGAAGGTTTCAAGGTTAGGTCAGTATAAGATGTAGAAAACCCACATCATGTACCATATGGTATACTATATATACCTTAGTATAGTGGTATGGCAATTTTGCATGTGTCACAGTTTTCAGTAAACGCATACAAGTGCCACTGATGGACTAAACAGATGTTGATATACATTTGCACACTCACCTGAATTGAAACATCACTGTAGGATCCTCCAATAACCCCAGAGATGGCCAGTGGAACCTCATTTTGAATTGGTCTCGAGCCGTCTGGGCAGATGAAACCTGGGTCGTGCACTTTAGTGAGGGACGCTCTTACAAAATCTAGCGACTGCTCCAGAGCATAAGTGTCTTTCGAGCAGGTGTCCAGGATGTGAGCCCCCAGCTGGAGACCAGGAAGGATGCGATCGCTAGAGTTAATCTCATCAAGTGCCAGCAGCATGGCTTCCAGTCTCTGGATCCCTCTCCCCTCATTGATCTTACCACAGTCTTCCATTCCATCGCCTTTTTCGTGCACCGGGAACAGGCCGCCAATCACCAAGTCCCCATCGATGATGATCTCACGTTTGGCTGAAGGGGGCAGTCTGGAAATACTAGGCAGGACTCCTGGTATCAGCAGCTCGAGCAGGAACACGTGGAGAGGCCAGTAATGTGCAGAATTGGCCTGCGACTTGGGGCAGAGCACTGCACTCAGCATGGCAGGACCAGGTAGCTTGATTTAGCAGGTGGAAGTGGAGAGCACAAGAGGTTCACACAATTTGGAGGAAGATGTCTTTCAAGTCCTCTGTCAGTGAGTGCAGCATCTTTAATATTTCCTAAAAAAAAAAAAAGGGGGGGGGGGGTTTAAAATTTTTTTTTTTTTTTTTTTTTTTTTTTTTTTTTTTTTTTTTTTTTTTTTTTTTTTTCTTTTTTTTTTTTTTTCTTTTTTTTTTTT
>VUQR01001172.1:2137-17958 GCA_015108515.1 Hemichromis elongatus
GAATGCAGTAATTACACTCATGTGGTTATAATTCAATGTCCAAAAAACCCTCCAGAGGTTTTCTTTTTTTTTTTTTTTTAATCTGCCTGCCAAGATATGATGTAGTCAGTCAGAGAGAGTCAGACAGGGACGAGGGGCGAGAGACGAGACACAAGACAATGTGGAGACGCTCGGGCTCTCGCAGCGGCACCAGGCCTGTCAAATCTGTTTTTTTCCATCCACCACTGCTGTTAATAAAACTTAAATGTCGAAGTTTTTTTTTTTTTATTGACTCTGGTGTAAATCAGATCTCTCCAGCATCAGTCAGCTTCCACTATTTGGCAGCTGTGTGTTTTTATAGCCTTAAGAGAGTCGTGCTTTTGAAATTCAAGGACAAACGGGGTTTTTACTGGGACGGTTTTGTTGACACACAGATACTCGAAATAGAAATAGGCAAACGAGTCTTTTTTTCTGCTAAAAGTGCCAGTTAAATAAGTGTCTCTAAGCATCCTAGTAAACATTCAGTGACAAAGTTTTCCAGTAGCCTGTATAAAGCTATTAGCTTTATTGATATAATTATTCTTTTAAATGAATATAATGAGTATACAACTTCCAGCTTCCCGGTTCTGCTCGATGAGATGACTTTTACATTTCTGACATTTCAAACGAATTTGTTACGCTAACATAGAGACTTCCTTTTTCTCCTTAGTGCCTGCTAGGCATAAGAAGCAAGCTTCAACAAAATATTTTTGCCATTACTCATGAGTTGTACCCTGGCAGTGAAGCAGTTTGAAGGTAACAATCCTCAGGTTCAAGTTGTGGTTACATTAGTTTTGTCCGTAGGTACAGGCACAAATAAAGTTTGGTCTACAGGCCTTAGTCATCCATCCTCACAGGCACACTGAGTGTAGACATAACAGACACCAGGTAAGCATAGAGCAAAGTACTGAAAACAAAAAACTAATAAAAATTTAGAGCATTGTGTTACAAAGGAACAAAGCGGTCATTTGAATGCTGGCTGCTGTTAAAAACCTTGTTGCTCTACACTTCAGGACCAGATACCTTCTTCCACAAGGACAAAAACAAAACTTACTATGCAAAGAGTGCGAGTCCTCAGGAAAAATTGAACCCACCAACCGCTGTAAGTGACTGGTGTAGAGGGATGCTAGGTTTAACCGTGGTTCAGTCGACCTGTTTGACCATATGATTATTTGATCGAGTGAGTTTGTGTTCTCTGCTGATAATTATCCAAACCAGGAAACCAAAGAAGAGGATCAAGCAGATTCAGTAAAGTCATTTTGAATTGTTGAAAACTAGATTTAGGAACAGGCACCATTAAATAGGTACATGCTGTGCCTGGACTTATTAAAAGGGTAATAAGGCTCAAGACGAGTTTTGCTGAGCACGAGATTTAAGTAGACGACCACATGTAGACGAAGTCCACGTGACTTGTTTACTGTCGTGAAATGGAAGGCCTTTTTTCCGTCCCCCTAAAGGATGTTCAAGTGCTGGCTTTGTTTGAGATTATTTTGAGGTTACGGACAAGACAACACAGAGATCTGACTAATAATTCTAGAAGTCTCTGGCTGTCCTTTGCCTTTCTCCACATCTTGAACTGATCATGCTGATGACCTCCTTTGCTTTGTTTGGAAAATCAGTGATTGCTGCCTGCTCCACTCTGCATACCCATATTTGCTTTGCTTTGTGAGCACATTCATCGACATTAATGCATCTCACAACTTCTAACCTCCAAGTTTAACCATCACATCTACATCTCAAAATTAAAACTGAAGTTAAACCGAGTCTTAATCCTCAAATAGAACCTTAGAGGAGTATAAAAACCACGCGACCTTTTATCATTTGTGATATATCATAACTCAGATGGTCTAAAATTCAAACTGGCTGTCACAAAGAAAGCTTGACATGTTTTCATTTCATTTATTATCTTCGGTTTCCTGTGACAAATGACTAAAGTCACTCATTCGTGCTTTTTGGATAAGCGGTTGTTGAGAGAGCTGCAAACCACAGTCTGCCTGTTCTGCAGAGGCATGCTTTGAACAGGAACCGTTACAGACACGTACACTTATCGACCGTTGACATGATAGTATCACATGGTTGCTGCGGATTTCTTGGCTGTACATCCATGAAGCCATTCATCCATACCACAAAATCCCAAAGGTGCTCTATAGCAGTGTTTCTCAAACTGTGGTACGCATATCACTAGTGGTGTTGGGCTCTCTCTGGTGTTACACAGGAAATCTCCATTTTTTAAGTTTTTTTTTTGTTTAAAAAATATACCATTGTGAAGGAATGCAAAGATGACACGAGAGTGTGATCTGCCTCTTCTGGGAGTGAATGGTAATCCTTGCTCCAGCATTTTAAAAAGTTTACATTTCTTCGCTATTAAACAGCAGAAATGGGGCTTTCTTGTCAGAGGTCATTTTTGGGGGGAAAAAACAGCGTCCGAAAGCGCTGTACACAACTTGTGCGTAATAAGCAATAATGCAGAAAACAGAGATTTGAGATGGGAAACTGTTCTTGAAGAACACTGAGAAAGAGAGAGAGAGCTGTGCAGTAAGTTTTTAACTAACGTGGTGGAAGCAAAACAGCAAAAGTAAGAGTGAATTCATGAAGATGTTTATCAAATGTGAAGCATAGTTTGGGTCTTCTTTTGCTGCTGGTTCGGTGTGTTTTGGTTGGAGAGTGATGAAACCTGCAGCATCAGAAAGTAGAACGCATCAGGATCTGTGAGCTGTCGACTGTCAGTCCGTCTACGTGCCGTCGGGTGAGTAAGCCGACATCTCACTGATTCTGATGTGTTGGCAGGTCCACGTTTTCTGTGTCTTTGTGTGGAATCCGTATACCTGCTCTCATTTACTGTTTTAGCTGTTTGGTTTAACCAGCTTTAACCTGCATTTTTGGCAAAATACATTTATATTTAAAAGTCGAATTAGGATTTAATGAATCGATATCGCTTTAATCAAGCTACTCGCCTCTCTCTATCAGCTTGCACTTAAAAACGTACACACGCGAAGTAGAGAATATCTGGACCACAGCCAATCAGAAAGGTCCCGCCCCTGACCATCTCTGATATGGCCATAATGTGTGTCTTTTGTTGGCCAAACGGAGACTTTCAGAGTTGCGGAGATTTTTCTTTCTTTTCTTTCTTTTTTTTTTTGGTACTGAACAGCTGGTTGCACCTGTGCAGCTTAGGATTTTTTTTAGTCACACCACTGAGAAATTTGGTCGCATTTGCGACCAATTTGGTCGCACTCTAGAGCCCTGCATAGTAATGTTTTAAAAACTGATCTTTGAAATGAATAGTGATGATAAAAACCTAGAGAGGCTGACTTTTTTTAGGGGCTTGTTTAGATGAAATAGAACTAAATATTAAGCATTAAAACACGTTAAAACACAACAGCCTTAATAAACTCAGAGTAGTTTGGACCAGGAAGCAGGGTTCATCAGGTCAGGTCATCACTTAAAGATCGGATATCCCACCTGCGGTGAATGTTTTAATACAGTACAGTTATTATTAGTACTTGTCACATCCTGTTTATGACAGCTGAAATACATAATAATTATATAAGAAAAAAAATTGTCTGTGTGAACTGTATGTGGTGTTAAATAGGCCTATATTACTATACTTTAATGTTGGTCATAAGGGTGGTACTTAATGTACCACAGGCACCCCAGGCCCCCGCCTCCCAGGACCACCAGACAGCATTCACCCCAGAAGAACTCCCCTTGGCCATTATACAATGAAATTATTCCATTTAAACCATCAAACCTTTGTAGTTTATGAGATAATTTCAGGAAATTAAGACTGACGATATGAGGCCAAATAATAACTTTATTTAGTTTCTTTGTTTCATCATCTAATGGACATGCAATTGAAGCCACCAATGCAACACTTAGACACACAGGCACACATATACATGCATAGCCCCCTCACTTCCACCACTCCATCATTTTTGTTTCCATTGGAAACTAAAGTTACCACAGATTAGATAGCTGTCACGGATGACTATATACAACTGTTGCCCTCATGATTTTAAAGGGAACATTTGTATGGGAAATAAAAGTAACATCTTGGATACAGATGCACACAGAAACATGCACACACAGCTTTTTCAAGCACAGACAAAACAAACCAATGAAAGGTGCAAGCGTCGTTGGACCTGCTGTGACCCCTCCGCTGTTAAAACTCAGAGACATCTCTGTTCTCTGTCTGCTTCGTTTCCACGACAGAGCTGGAGCCCCGCCCAGGTGACTTTCATCACTATGGCACAGGGGCCATAATGATGCCCGCGACTCACCCACTCATTACAGCGAGGTCACGGAGGCATGGAAGTAACACTCAGCAGGGCACGACAGTCCCGGACCACATAATAGGCTAATCGCTGTAAAACAAACAGTGACTTAGCCACAAGCCCCATCACTCTCCTCGTCTGCATGATTTAGGAGATTGTGGTGTGCAGTGGAGGCAAACTGCAACTGCTGCCCTTGTTTTCACCATGGCATTAAAATTTCTCCTAACAGAGAAAAATGCATTGATTCTTGCTTTTCTTCTCAAAAACATTTTTCTGCTGATTTTCTGTGCTTAACTCTGCAGCAGATGTGAGCCAGCTAAACAGAACATTTCAGCATTTTTGCACTGTTTGACTGCTTGAATCAGTCAGCATGTAGCATCAAATGCTAGTGCACTAAATACTGTTACATAAAGCAGGGCTTATTATTAACCTGCTAATTGTACAGACTCCTTAGTAACTTTTCTCAGCCTCAACTTTAGAATTGAACTTTAGATTATAATGGATTTATGCTAGCTGACCCGTGCCGTTTAGTACCTGCATCCAATATTAGTTATGCCACGATGCAAGTAACAGATTATATGTAGTAGCTGGAATTTGTGTTAATGTAATTCATCAATGGAAAGAAGGACACTGACACATCCTGACATGCCAAGATTCCACTGGTGTGTGGGCTTAGAAAACAATGGCAGGTATTATATAAAACTTTTAGAGGATTCATATGCCAAATCATAGCTGCATTCCATGTACATAAGAAACAACCACATTTTCACACATAGCACCCGTGGTATCTATTTATTCATCCAGGGTTTTGATATAAAAAAAGAAAAGAAAAACACATTGATTCTAGGTGCTGCTTTTTCAAGTATTTTATTACAACTTAAAGTTAGATTTTAAAATTAAGTGACCTCTGGCAGTAATGTTAATAGCTGCATGTACAATGTGGTATCATCCAAGCCGTTCCTATAATGGCCAGCCAGCTAAAACCAGCCACAAGGCCACCAGGGTACAAAAGCATGTCAGTTATGGCCAATAACATGTGATGTACAGCTTGGCCAAGAAGCAGTAAATTAGCAAGTTTGTCCCCACATTGCATAGTTTAAAGGTGCAGCTTGCTAACCAAGCTCACTGTCCCATGTGATAAGTTATTATGCCCCTCTCTTGTACTTATATAGTAACTGAATATTACATACACATGGGGGGAATATGTATGTAAACCAATGCTTTCATTACATTTATTTAACAGAAACAAAAAAACATTCTCTGCTTATGGTTAGCTCGGTGGTTATGGTTATGGTTGGGGTCATCACCAATGACAACCTAGACTGGACATAAGCGGGACATATTTTTGGAGTCATTTATATTAAAGAGAATTCAAGCACAGTTCACCAGACCAGGTAGACAACATTGAATCAGTGTGTAAGCAGATACATTAAGATTTATTCCAGAAAAAGAATAAATATGAAGCCAGAACTCAGCCCTAGGGCACTAAAAAACCCAAGATCACTACTGTGTCTACAGCAACTGTACTTTTACGCTTACTAAAAACAGTTTTACAGGAGAGGCTGGTGTAATTTACCTATATTGTGTCAGCTGAAGTAATGTATTTGTCCACCCAGAGCAATTGTTGGTCACTGTTTCACCATGCAAAGTAGTTTCCTAACCATTGACCATCCAACTAGTTTCCAAACAGTTGTGGCTCTGACAGTGAAACACACTGTGTATGTATTCATTTTCTATTCAGGCTGGTTGTAGCAGTGTACTCTGGCACTCTGCATGGTAGTTCTGTAGTGTGTTATTATGGCTCTTGGGAAGCACTTGGAAGAGCCCATGACACCAACAAATAACACAGTGAAGGAGAGGGAATGTTTTTCTTGTCTTTGGCTACATTTGAACACCTCCAGTCCCCCTTTTCATCCCCACCCCCTATTGAG
Organism: Hemichromis elongatus; assembly: GCA_015108515.1. NCBI lineage: Eukaryota > Metazoa > Chordata > Actinopteri > Cichliformes > Cichlidae > Hemichromis > Hemichromis elongatus. Next base: position 8,361 of record VUQR01001172.1, read on the forward strand.
TAACCCTATACAGTGTCACATGCGTGACCCTCTGTGTAACTGAAGTGGTTGAAAGGCAGCAGGGAGAGAAAGGCAATGAGAATAAGACGGGTGGTTACATGGTTACATTTGAACCAGCTGCTGGCAAAGTCCAACTGAAAATATACAGGCCTGGACCTCACCCCCACATTTCCATGCCTCTTATGCCATGGCAACAAAACATGAAAATGTGAAAACAATGTGAGCGTGAGTAGTTTCCACTGCCGGTACGAGCTGTGCAATTAGCTGTTTCAAGGTTTGAGGAAGGGCTTCTTATTGGGATTGAGAGGGATGAATTGCGAGAGGAGGGCACTCGATAGATGCTTGTTGATACCAGTTGTGTAGGATCCAGACTAGGATCTGGTGTTGGGTGCAGGTAGAGTGCCACTGTCTGCCAGCTGCAAAAGCAATTAGCCTAATGCAGCTCTCATCTAGCTGCACATTAGTGGTTTGGGCGAGGACTTGGTGTCTCTTCTCTAGATAATGAACAGTGTTTGTGCCGCACTATTATATTCTATTATGAAAAATGAAAAAAAGGAAAGAAAAAAAAGAGAGAGAGAGAGACAGAAAATCATTCAGTCACAGCCAGTGTGGAATAACCTGTGAACCCAACTTTTTCATCTTTGGACGGCAGAACCTGTACCTGTTGTACCTGTAACCGGTACCTGGAGAGAACCCACACAGCGACAGGAAAAACATTAAACTAAATTCAATTTAATTGTATTTATATAGCACCAAATCACAACATTAGTCAACTCAAAGTGCTTTATATTGTAAGGTAAAGACTCTACAATCAGAGCAAGCACCTGGCAACAGTGGGAAGGAAAAAGTGTCTTTTAACAGGAAGAAACCTCCAGGAGAACCAGGGTCAGGAAGGGGCATGAAAAAAAACACACAGTGTGGAAGAGACGTATAAAATCTACACCCCAGAAAACGATCCTGCTCGCCAGTGCACAACACTGATAGTGATGGTGATTATTTTTGTCATAATTACAGACAAAGAGGAGAAAATGAACACAGATTATACATATATACTTACTTATTGCGGTTGTATCACAGCAGCCATGATGCTAATAAGTTCTCACGCCACACACACATATATTGATAAAGGTAATGTTAATAATAGGTGATAGAGAGACTTCATATGTGGAATTGTATTGATTAAAAATAGAATGTCAGGCAAAGGGAAAATTGATTCTGTATGATCGTCTGTAACTGAGCATTTGGGTCAGTTCATGAAAAATCAATCAACATTAATGGCTAAGTGAAAGCTTGCAAGTTTTCTTTTGACATAAAATAAGACGGTGTTTCCTTTTCTCAAGTAACTCAACTCTTTATAGATATATTTTTTATGGATTTATGGATTTACTTGACAGACTACATCAGGGGTGGGAAACTCCAGGCCTCGAGTGACGGGGTCCTGCAGGTTTTAGATGCTTCCTGGTTCTGTTGTCCAGAACTGTCGTTCAAGTTATGGAGAAAAGCCTTCTGATCACAGAAGCTTATCGGTGGACACAGGAAAGCACTGATGTGTAAAAGTTCTTCAAATACACAAAAAGAGAAGCTTAACTTTTTTGTGTGATTTACAGTGAACAGAGAATGGTGTTGTGCGTGGTAATGGAAACACATCACTTAAAAAAAATTATAATATGACATTATCTATGTTAATTTTCTGCTTAGCGACAGACAGTCAGCGCTGAGCGGTGTCTTGTCTGTGCAAATAAATGTCCTGTCACTTACTAAAAGAAAGCCATGAAGGCATTCAGAGCTCTCTGTATTGTTAGAGTCGCCATAGACGCTTTAGCAAACATGAGGACAGACTGCCCTCTAGTGTTATGTTCATGTCGGTGCATTACACCTTAATAGAAAAGCCTAATCTCTGGTCGTCTTTCATTATTTAACCAAAATATTATCAGAGAAAGAGTCACACGTGGAACCATCACAGATGATTCACCATATTATTACATAGAGAGGTTTAATATTAAGAATGTGAAAATGTTTTAAATACAACTGTTGTAAATTATACGAATGTAACAGAAGATCTGTAAACTAGAGTGAGAAAGGGTTTAGCATTCATGCTGAAGCATAACCCTGGACTGAAACTGTAGGAGAAACACATCCAATTTGTCAGGGTAATGTACTGAGTAGTAATGCTTGAGTAAATAAATAACTTACTGCGTTAATTTTAAGAAAAGTGACAAGAAATGTGCAATGCAGTATTTATTTTTTGAGTAATGATGATCTATGGAACTGCTGATCTACTGTTATTTTTTTCCAGTAAAACCCTCTCTAGGCTTCACAGAAAATACCCATAAAAAGAGAAACTATCCTGTGAGCAGCAGTTCAGCAGTTGATGTCATAAGTCAGAGGAGAATATCCAGACTGCTTTAAGCTGACAGGAACCACAACATATGGATCCGTATTTCAGGTTTGACAAATTAGGTATCATCAGGATGCTACAACACAGAGCGAACACCATCCCCGCAGACACAGCAGCCAGGGAAGCGGAAAGCTATCATATCATGAAGGCCCTGAGTGAATGTAGTTATCCCAGCTGGACATTTGTCAAAGCTGGGAAGGTGCCTAAAGATTTCTCCAGGTGATCAATGAGAGAAGGACGACTGCTGGCTAAGCGAAAAACTTTAGTGATCTCTTGTGTGTCAGGAGTATAGAAACATCTGAGACGCATTTTCTCAAAACGCAGTGTCTCTGTGGCTTTCAAACCCCTAAACACACTATGTAAAAAATGGTCAACCCATATGACTGGGTACAAATTAATACAGTATAATTATAGTGTATATAATGTATGCTGTGAAGGAAAGCTGTGATTTGTACATCAAAGAAACCAAACGACCTCTGGCTAAGCCGACAGCACGACAGGGAGGAGTCTGCAGTCTGTTTACGCCTACAGGCCGGTGGACACTCTTTCAATGATGAGGATGTACACGTCCTAGACAGGAGGAACGCTGGTTTCAGCGGAGATCCAAGGAGGTCATTTCTCTGATTCGAGGAGGGGACCCATCTTACAATGCCACGATTGCAGCCATTCTTCGACTCTTTGTGTATGGTACTCATGGTTAGTTATAAATGATCAATGAACAGAATCAACTTTCTGCCAGAAGTCCTTGTTACAACCAAAGTATCCAGGAGAGCATCTCTACACATGTCAATACAACATGTAGATATGTTATTTATTAATTATGTATTTATTAATGAAGCAGACAGACACTCCAGCTCGCTAAGAACAAGAAGCTGAAAAATACATTTTCAACAAATTCACCAAAACTGGTCTGACGATTCTTGGCTGTAGCTCCGGCGGTAGAGCAGGTCACCTACTGATTGGAAGGTTGGTGGTTCGATTCCTGGCTTCCCCTAGCCTTGGGCAAGATACTAACCCTGAATTGCTCTCCGATGCATCCATCAGAGTGTGTGTGAATGTTAGTTAGGAAGCATAATGAAAATGTGCTTGTGTGAATGGCTTTGAGTGCTCAGAAGAGTAGAAAAGCGCTATATAAGAACCAGTCCATTTACTGTTGTTTGTCATTTAGATAATAGGGTCAGAATCTGGCATCAACAACACTCAGTGCAGACTGATGGTGTAATGATGTGGACGACAGTTAGTACCAACACTCCACATTGTTTAAACACCTCCGCCACCTCAGCCTGAGGATTGTTGCTGACATCCATCTTTGACCACGGTGTACACATCTGATAGTTGCTTCCAGAAGGATCCACCATCCAGCATCACCATCCTACAAAAATCAGATAATTTCAATCTGAATTCTTGAAAATGATTGTGAATGTGGTGGAACGAAACATTTCCAATCGTGGGCAAATCTGCGACAACAGTGCGATGCTATCATATGAATATGGACCAAAATCTCGGAGGAAAGTTTCCAGAACACAAATCCTCGTGACAAAACAGTCCTGAAGGCAAAACAAGGCTCAATCCAGTGATAGTGACGTGAGGTGAATGTAGTTTTATAAATAAATATATGCACAGTCATGCTCCTCTCAGTTTACAATAGCATTTTGTGCTTAGAAAGCACATTAGATTTAGTCTTAATATAATTATCACTGTACCATATAAAAAGATGTTTAAAATGCATTATAATAGAATAGCCTGATAGACACATACATGCTTGCACGCATTTAGCAGGTAGACAGGTGCACACATGCACACAGACCCAGACACGCACAACAAAGATTCATTTTCTATCTTTAATTTAAGGTGGAACTGGCAATTATGAAAAAAAGAGGCTGATGAAAGTCTAATGAGTTTTTCCCCTGAAAATCTTGCAGTCTAAATAAAGTTTTAATTCACCTGCACCATTATTAAAAAAGTTTTTAAAAAGCCAAAGTTCAGTGATCCTGTTTGGTTTTATTTGATTGCCTGTAAGCTAATTAAAACAGTCTGCATATAAAGAAAAAAGTCTCCCGTTAATTTAAGATGGATTTGTCTTGTTTTTGTTGGTTTATATCAGCTAACTTTTGTTCATTTGGTTAGTAGTAGCAGGATTAACTATCTTTTTTATATGTCATTCTGACCTGTATTTTATTGTACATGGAGGTTCTGTGCTGTTGTTTTCAGCATGTTGATGCATTTTGGGCTCCATCTGCCTTCATTGATACGAGCTTTTGTTCTGTCTTTTATTAGCCTCGCTTGCATCGATCACATTTCAGCCCTAAACTGTCAGATAGACTGGACAGTCCCAAATTTAATCTACAACTGGACAGCGACCGAAAACTTAAGGAAGTAGTATCTATCAACAACAGATGGTCTAGCTTACACAGAGCTCTGATCTCAACATCATGGACCCAGAGACACCGAGCTAACCAATAAACATGAACTATCCGTGCTTTTTTTGAAAGCATCCTCGCTTTTCTTTTAGTGCATCAAACTTTGCTGCATATTCACTGTGTGAATGTGGGAAGATTTGTAGCTTTCCAAATTAAATCACAATCATGTGCAGGGGTGAGTGAATAGCTGGCCACCGTACTTTATGGAAATCAGGAGGAAATAATGTTTGTTGGCGACTATTTTGTGTGTTTATAGTAATTATAAAACATGTCACCCATTGGAACAGTGTGGGTTTGTGTGTTATTAGCTGTTAGATCACAAAACATTTGTGATCCAAGAGGAATAACATATCAGTTTGATGAATATTAATAAAATGATCTGAAAAAATAGAACTAAAATGTTAATAATATCAGAAAAATAACAATAAATGATTTATATATTAACGAAGGTCAAAAAAACAAGCTCGTCCAAAAAAGAAGTAATAATATTAACAATGAAGGAAAGCTTCCCTGAATTTGTGTGTGCTCATAATGGTGTCACAAAACAGACTGTATGTCTTGGGTTTGCCAAGAAATGTAGAGGAAAAGCAGTTTGAATCACAAAGGTGAATATTTTGCTTCAGGGAGATTCTGTGAATCTGAGAACGGCTTCCTAGAAAGCAAGCTGTCAATAACAACAGTAAACACTTTGGTACATGCTGTCCACGGCACTCCGCGGAAACAAAAGACGTTGCAGGTATGTGGAGGGTCAGTAATTGTGTTCTTAAACCCAAGAAGCTCACAAAGAAAGGGTTCAAAAATGACTGGTATCGTTTTATGAAGAAAAAAAATCGTTATCATTTGCTGTCTCTAAAAACAGAAGATTCACTCTTCAGATGTTATCATGGTGTCAAGCTGTGAGTTACGTTACCCTCCATCCTTCCAGATTCACCACAATTTATTTCAATTTAATACAATCAATCATTTTTCCAGGTGTGGTTGTCACAAGTGACAGACTCACATTTTACAACATTTTCAAGCATTAAATAGACAAAAAATAAATAAGTAAAAAAAATTGAAGAATCCTGGAAATCATTAAAAGCAACTATAACTTTTTTGTATTCATTCCATATTAAACTTTCATGGAAAGATATGACTTTAGTTTAGTTTATTCATGAAGAAATAGTATAAAAAGTTATTGTGCATCACTCACATCACTCACTTTCAAATGATTTTGAAAAGGCTGTTTATTACTGTCTGGTCATATAGTGTCAGCAATATATATACATTTTTTAAATTCACAATTATTGTCATATGTATAGACAGAAAACGGTTTCGTTTTACTAAGAAAAAGAAGAATTAAACACAAGTCTGTCATTTTAATATTTCTGTTTCTGTTTTGTTTTTTATTATAAATGAATGCCAGATTCACTCCCAGACTCTGTGCCTTCAGTGCGGTTAATTAAGCACAACTTAAGTAGTATTTGTAGTTTCACTGAAGAAGAAGAAAAACAAAATAGATTAAAAGATGAATTTCTATTGCTGGACTTAAACTATTGAAAAATGCATAAACTTAAAAAGAATAGCTTACAAGTGTGAATGATTTTGTCAAAGTTGTGATTTTTCTTTTTAGGCTTTTCCTCTGTTGGAGGATAATGTTGCTTTAATAAGAACATAGAGACGCCCGTTCTGTGTGTGTAACAATGGACGACACTAAACTTGAATATGACACACTGCTACTGACACTTTGAAACTTTTATTTCGTTGCTCAAATAAACATAAGGTTGAAAATATTGTTTTTCAAAGAGAAGCTTTAAGGTTACCATTCAACAGATGGCACCATTAAGCTTCCTCACATCACTTTTAGTGAGACGCTTTCTTCAGCTTGCTATGGATACACAGTAACTATCGCCTCTTGTAGTCACTGATGTTAATTGGACAAAAAAAAAAATACCAATGATGTTAACTATCAGTGCTATTTATATTTTTCATCCAATTGAAGGCAGTCAAATGAGCTGATAGGCAACATTCACTGTATTATCCATCCACACATGTGCAATGGCAATGACACTAAGTTCAATACTCTTTTTCTGACATGTTGTATTTTATTCAGTTGTATACAGCATTTGTATTCTATTTTATTCTATTGTATATAGTATTTTATTTTATTCTGTTCTATTGTGTACAGTATCTTATTCTGTTCCACAGTTTTCTAACTTTTGCTGTGTAACTTTGCACTGTCCACTTTCTGCTGTAACAAAGCAGATTTCCCACGTGTGGGACTAATAAAGTTTATCTTATCTCATCTTATCCTATATTATCTTACACACTCATTAGGTGGTAAAATGCTCTGTAGATCTGGGAGGAATTTGTTTTTTATCGATGTTTAAACTTTTATGGTACAGTTTTTGAAGACAGGACGTGAATGAAGACTGCAAAGGACACCAAAAAAAACAGAAAACTGTAAAACAGATCTTTATTAACTTACAGGAGGAAAAAGGTAAAAAATGTTACAGGAAGATAAGAGAAAAACTCATTATAATCAGCCAGACTGGAGAGAAGCAAGAACAACAAGAGAGTAGTGTGATATCTGCAGTCTAAATACAAACCAAGGACAAGGAGCTTAACACACAGGTAAACTCAATCTGCCACTAATGTGGACGATAAAAAAAACAACAGCAGGAAGTTAAAAAGACGCACACAAAAAATCCACATGAGGGCACTAACCTTCAAAATAAAACAAGAAGTATGTGAAGAACAAAAATAAAACAGACATAAAGCAGAAGAAAAGGGAAGAATGAAGTATAACTAACAACGAAAGTGAATGAACATCACAAAGACACGCGGTGGTTAGAGCAGCTCTGTGATGGGAAAATGTTTTCTTAAGGTTTTTCAAACAGATTTCTTATCCCTGCGAGGTTGTTATATAAAAGCATGGTGAAACTCGCTTTAGCGCCACCTTTGCATACAAGGATGTGTACATACTAGAGCTGCCAGCGTTAACGCATTAAAAAGGGTTAAACCTGCAGATATATACATATTTATAATAGCCATACATGCCGATGTAAAGCGAAGCAAGCAACCTGCAGATCATCACGCCTGGTGCTGTCTCATTCCTGTCTTAAGGAGAAAGAGTGACTTTTTCCCTGCCTGAAAGAGCTCCTTCTTTGTAATACACCCTATTCCCTGATTTTACTGTGGATTTCAATTTCCACCACATCTGGACACTGAAAGGCCCCTTTGTGAGATGTGAGAACAATGAAGTGAGAGAAAAAGATAGCCGGCGAAAAGGAGTTCAAACCTCTCCGAATATACTTTTCCTACTGCCAAACTTATATTAACCTCCTCCGGTTCCATTGTCAGAGATAGTGCAGTGCCAACAGGAAAAAAAGGTCAGAGCTGAATAGTGCCATTGGTTTCGTGAGGCAGGGAGAAGCCTGCTCAGTGCATTAAAGTGTCTATCAGTTCAGATTGAAGATGGTTATTTAGGAAAGGGAAAGAAAGAGAAAAAAGAAATGTCTAATAAAAAGGCTGATAGATTTTTTTTTAAACTGCACTTTTTTTGACTGTAGGTTCGCCAATAAAGCCACAGTCAAATGAAAGGAATTAGATCTCCTCGAGACGTCTGATTTGCTTGCACGAATATTCAGCCATCACCTCTGTCTAGCCCTCCTATAAAGCCCTCAGGATTTTAAAAGAGCATTTATTAAAAGTGAGCAAACACTCCTCTCCGGTTACAGTTCTGCTCTGTAATAAAATGGTGTTTACTGTATCAGTCCCGGAATTAATGAGACTAAATGGTTGGCTGAGTTTATATGTGGAGATGAAGCAGATAAGACGTTGAGAACATCCTCAAACTTTCATCACTCCGCCAATATAGATTACTGAAAACTGAAAAGTTACACCACAGTGAAGGGAGAGAAAAACACGTGGATTCATTGCCTTAAAAGTTTAACTGTCTGCATTAAACCACTAGAACTGCATTTAGCTGAACTGTAAACACGAGGGTCAACTTCAGGTTCAGTCCTATTTCTTTGTTTGTTTGCTTTTGGTGGATGTGTTTAGTCTTCCTATTGTGTCGGCAGTAAATCTTTATTTTTTTTACAAGCTCTGTGCCTTTTAAAAGAAACCATCAAAGTAACCACAAACACAGCTCAGCTGTTGTGGGCCATAAGGGACAATGGATTACACACTTTACTTTTTTTTTAATGTACGCAGTTATTTATTTTTTGATTTGAGTATTTTTTTCACTAATCACAGCCATAGTGGTCTAAGGAGCTGTAAGGAAAAGGCGTCTGGACTTCTTTAGGTTGCTTGAAGACATTTCACCTCTCATCCGAGAAGCTTCTTCAGTTCTAGGGTCAAATGGTGGGCGGAAAATGTTCCCTCTAAGCCTGAAGGGGGAAAAAAGGAACATACACATGTAAAGGAATCTCTCAAAACATGCGGATATCCTAATTGGGCCTTCATCAAGTCAGCAAAGATGCACAGAAAAGAAGATCAGACACCAGAGAAGGAGGATAAGAAAGACAAACGCAACAATATTGTCATCCCCTATGTAGCCGGAGTATCAGAGAAACTCAGGAGAGTCTTCTCCAAGCACGACATCCCAGTGTACTTCAGACCCAGCAACACACTCAGGCAAAAACTGATTCATCCTAAAGACAAAACTCAACAACGTGGTGTATGCTGTACAGTGTAGCGAGGAATGCCCAGACCTCTACATTGGAGAGACCAAACAGCCACTGCATAAACGCATGGCACAGCATAGAAGAGCCACCTCTACGGGACAAGACTCTGC
>VUQR01001174.1:6261-18246 GCA_015108515.1 Hemichromis elongatus
CTATCAATGTTGGCTCTGAAGACCTGCTGATTTCCGAAACACTTGCCAGAATACCATTCCAGGTGCTGAGGGTCGTCTTTTACTAACGTTTTCATCCAGTCCTGCGTGGGTTCGGCTGTCTTGATGTTACTGTCACAGTAACCCACTTGAACTCCATTAACCAAAGCAGAAGCCACAAACTCCGGGAAGTCTGGGAGTCCCGACGTGGCAGTGAGGAAATATTTCAGGGAGTATTTCACTGTGAGGAGAGAAAGGTTTTGGGTTTTATTTCTTATTTACACTATTTTCCACCTAAACTATGCTGTATGAGACAAATGCAAACATTGTTCATTATTTGCATACCACATGCACAGTTACAGTGTTTTTCCATGAGTGATGAAGCTAATAACCATTTCACTCTCTCAGTGAGGACCTGCAGCAGAGCAGTTCATTCAGTGTGTTCATTTCACCTTGTATTTCTTTTCTTTTCTTATTATTTATTTATAATCTTGTCTCATAATTTGGTTAATCTTGTATATTTTCTGTTTTATCATATTAATTTAGGATTTCAGCTGTGTCTTTGCCATGTTTCACACATACATTATAAATAATAGTAATAAATAATAAATAGAACTAAACAAAAATCATATAAAATAAATAAATAAATAACAATAATATAAATAAATAAACAACTAAACACACAAACAAGTGGAGCTTATAGAGCTATGTTTGGCACAAGACCATATTCCTGCAAAAGCTGCAAACAAGACAGACTAAAAACAGGGGCAAAGATTTCTTTCCTTTTTTTTATTTAAAAAGGTTTTTGATGTAAAATGTTGTGATATAAAACAGCGTGCCTGCTCCTCTTAAATTCAAAGACTTATTAACAGTCTCACCCCTGAGCCTTCTTTAGGCTTTTCAGCTGAAACAAGTTAATCATGAATCACTGACATTCCTGCTTCCATACTGATTTAGACAAACACAACACTTTTACGGCAAAGTAACTTTTAAATGTGCGCTTTAAAAAGTGAAAGTGAAAGTGTTGCTACACAAGATAGTAACCATACAGATAATGTAATCAAATCAAACAACCCTTCCAACAATTACTGAAGAAAGTAACAGTTAGTTAGTCAGAGTTAGGATGCCATCTTGCCTGAAGACACAGTGTTACAGAAGAGGAACACTGCAAGCAACTTCATTTTGTTCTGGAAATCCTGGAGCTCAAACCATTGTCGGCAGACCTGAAACAAGCCTGAACCTGTGTAATGTGGGCGTGTCAGACTGAAGTCTCAGTGTCCTCATGAGGAAGCAACGGCTAAATCAACAATCACAACCAAAGTTCCCACACATCCAAATAGAGGCAAATCACAAACTGTTGAAACAAAAGGCTAATCAGTCAAAACAGTGTCAGCTATCAGCTCTAAAGCACTGTAGTGTGTGTATGTATACTTTCTGATACACGGACAGAGCTATTATGAAGATTTAATCAGATGTTTATGCATCCACATAATTAAATTTTTGTTTTATTACTCGATTTTTGTATTTAATGTCTCGCATTACTTGCAATTTAGAACAGAACTTATTTTCAGGATTGATGTTTGTTGTTTTCAAATGAGCCTAAACTCACACAACAGAGGTTTTAGACAGAGACAAACACAACCAGCAACAGAGCAAAGGATAAAAGTCTGCTTCGTTTATTTTGTTGTGCATTTTATCTATGTGTATAATAATTAAGCACTTATCAAAATAAAGGTTCAAAAATATTTAAACAATCGTGTGCAACTCCGTGTGCAGGGCACGGTACCACAGGTGTCCACGCCATAGTGAATAAATAGCTGGTTAGAAGGGAACAGACCTCCTAAAAAATCTGAACATGTACCAAAGAACACAGAAAACAAAATGGATTTTACCTCTTCTCACACACTTAATATTCTTATTAAACAAGCTTAACTTAATATGCTTATTTTATTTTATTTTTTTAAATACCATTAATGATAGATGTTAGTGAAGTCACATCCTCGCAGCCTCAAACGGAACATTTTGACCATTGCTGATTGAGGAGTGGACAAAGAAATGAGTCACTTCATGCCAACTATACAATTTAAGACCATTCTAAACCATACTCTTTCTGCTCGAGCATCACGTTGTAAGACTTAAAAGTAGCGACTGAGATTATAAATTCATCAGAAAACTGGGATCAAAGTGCAAAGAAGCCGTTTGGCCCTCCCTCTGCTGGTCATTAGAAAGAATGCAGGTTTAAGACACCCTGCATTGTTCTTCAAACCTGAAAGCTGCATCTTTCTATGCATACACCGCACGTTCAGCCCATTAAAAGCTGTCCGATCTGCTGATGAGCTGTTAGAACTAAGTGTCATCAACATGCTGGTGGGTCATCAGCACTCTCCAAAAAAAATATTTCCCTTTCTGGGAAAATGTGATGTAAGCCAGTGATCACTCAGCTTCTTCTCTGCTTCACTGCTCCCCTGCTAAGACAAACAGAAAACAGAAAATGGAATGTCTCCTGTTACAGTAAACAGAGTATTAGTTACTAACAAAGTAAAAACAAGTTGCTGCACATTATTAATATTACTCACCGTTTGCAAGCTGAAACCCTGAAATACAGGCAGAATAAGGACAATAATGATTAACAAGTTGAGCAAAGCTAAATTATCAAATAACTCAATAAAAATATAACCCAAGTATATAAGTACATAATATGTACATAATATGATATCTTATTTACATAATATATACATATGTAAATATTATGGAAGACATTTAAATATTACATGCCTAAATTCGAAATTCATTATTGGACTAATATCTGTTGTAATCTCACCATTATCGTTTCTTCTCCAGAAGAAGAATCCAAAGACTGCCAGGAGGACTAAAACTCCTCCAACACCTCCAACAACAGGACCAACAGGAAGCACTGAGGGAGAAACTGAAAAGGTCCAAAATATCGGCTCATTCACACCGCTAACAAACCAAGCAGCTCTTTCCACTGTTAATGCATCACTTCTGAACATGGTTAAGAGGTACACATTTTCTCATTTTCTACTTCACCCGTGTGGTTCATGAGATCAGTAGTGGCCAGATCTCAGCTTGTTTGGATCATAAAGAAGAAAAATAGTGTTTGTGTTTAGGATGGTTTGCAATGTAAAAGCAAAGACTGTGAATATTGCTTAAGCCTAATTTAATTATGCATTTTTGTTTTGTTTGCTATTAAACGTCTCCTCAGTGTAAATGTTAGCACCGCTCCTCTGTACATGGCTAAAATTTGGTGTTGATTATATCGGTTTATGTCTATGATCAAATTTGGCACATTTGAGAAACTTTAGCAGATCAAAGTTCCTTTCATCTAAATTAATGTCTCAATTGTTTCCTCTGACACGGTGCAAAATATTTTTGAACTATAGTTGTAATTTACTGACAGTAAAAAGACCTGACTAAATGAATTTCGGTTGACTCGAGAATTTGATGCAGACATTTGTTTCAGCCTTTTTTAAATATGATGGTGTTATAAACTTTGAGAGACATAACTTCACTCCTGAGCCTTTCTTACCCCTGTTTGTCCGGATCGCCGTTTTGTCCAGTTTGGTGATGATGTCTTTCTTAACATCAGAGAGCTGAAACACACAGTCGTACCTCCTCCAGTCCTCTGGTTTGATTGACGAAACATTCAGCTCAACACTCATCTGGAAGCTCCCGTCGTGGTTGGGGAGGATCTCTCCATGCTCCACACCCTCATGAATTTCCTCTTCATCTCTCCTCCAGAACATCATGGCTCTCTCTGGGTAGAAACCTGTAGCGTGGCAGCTGACTAGAGAGGAGGGAGTCTTCTGCAGGAGATAAACGGAGGGAAGAACTGGGAAAAGATAAAAACAAAATAGGGAGAGAGGCTTTATCTGGGACAGCTGATAATCATGGATGTAATGTGTGCCTATGCATTGGTTCATTTTCACTGAAATGGTAATCCGGAATAGAAAGAGAAAGGGAATCTTTTGCAACCATATATAACAGCATATGTAATTCTACCTGATCTCTGCAGAAAGCTCCTCCCATATTTCACATACTTCTTCAGCCAGTCGGGGCACCTGTTGATGTAGTAGTTCTTGTTGTGTTCTAATCGGGGTTTTTCAGCATCCCACTGCAGTTTTGTGACAACAGCCTGCGGCTTAGGAGCAATCCATGTTAGTGTCTGCAGGTCCAATGCTATGAAGTCTTCTCCATCATAACCATACTGATTAAAGCCTGTGATTTTATCAGTCTCGTCGTCCCATTCACAGCCATTCATCCTCTGAAAAATGTGAACACCTGACAGAGAGAGACAGAATGCAGGGCCAGTAAAGTTGTGGATGGTTAAAGATGATCAGAAAGGTAAATCCTGCTGCGAATCGTCAATATTTACCATAAAAACAACACCCGTATCATAAGAGGAAACAAATCCACCTCCATATTATTCTTGTCCTTGGAAGTAACCATTTACTTCAGCTACTGTTGATGTACACAAAAGAGCAGTGACAGTAACCTTGTATATTCCTGCTATCCTAAACTTTAAATCAATAAAAGAAAATACTCAAAGCTGAATTTTAGTCAACAGGGCTCAGTAAGTATCATCAAACTCTCTTTTTTTTTGTACAGAAATCAAATTTATTGAACACAGTGTCATTCCACATATTTCTCGGGTCAATAATTTATAGTCATCGCTAGAACAGACTAACTTGTAATTCTACTTATGCGGTAGACAGAGTGTTTCAGGTGTGTAAATAAAAACCTCCAAATAAAATGAAAAAAATAGGATGGAAGGATAGGATGACAGGAAGTCTGACTATGTGTGTAATGAAAAGTTCCAGTTCTAATTTATTTATATAGCACTTTTAAAAATAACAGGTGTTAACCAAAGAGCAACACTTTAGGTAAAGGGTGATATTAGCGTACCTGCTGTTTGGTTTAAGCGCTTCTTCAAACTGTTAATATTGGCTCTGAAGACTTGCTGATTCCCAGAGCACTTCTGCGTGTACCACTCCAAGTGCTGAGGATCTTTTTTTATTAACTCCTTCATCCATTCCAGTTTGGGTTCAGCTCTCCTGATGCTGCTGTCGCAGTAGCCCACTAAAACCCCATCAACTAAAGCCGCACCAACAAATTCTGGGAAGCCTGAGATCCCAGAGGACGCAGTGATGAAATATTTCAGGGAGTGTTTCACTATTGAGGAAAACATGTCAGCCATTAGAGCACAAATAGAAGAGCAGTTTTATTTGTGATGACATTTTACTAATACTTCAGTACTTATTATTATTATTATTATTATTATTATATTCTTTCAAAAAATGTATTTCACATAAATTCAAATCTATCATATCTGTATTATATACTTTTATCTCTTACCAAATATCAGCAGTTTAAATGAGGACTGCTTTTATATAAGACGGGCTGTTTCAGGTTAATAGCGTTTTGTCGCTTTGTAGGCTACACTGCCCCCCAGTGTTTAAACATGGTATAATAACATAAAAATTTGTGCTTATTAATATCCTCATTTAAACTTAATATTATTAGCAGCAGCCGTAGCAGCAGAAGGAGTACTTGTACTATTTCTTGCTGATATAAAACTAATTTAGTTACATTAATGGGAACTGCGTGTGACGATATCATGAAACGAGTCAGCAGTTCTTCTTCGTGATATGAAAACTGCCAATTGAACATCAATGATATTAGGTGAATTAGGATGAGATGCTTCAGGAGTGCGTTTAAAGTTAATTTTAACTTCCTCCTATATGTAAAAAATGGTAATTTAGGAGATTATAAAATCAAAGACGAAAGTAAAACTAAAAGCGCAGCACCAGAGTCCCGTTATACAAGAAGAAAGAACAATAACAGCTGTTGGAGCGCAGACGTGCTTTACATAAACAAGAAGGAATAATTTTACCTGCAGATGAAACGTGACAGGAGAGGAGAAAAAGACACAGGCTGTTCATCCCGTAGGCGTAAATAAAATGGGCCCTATAGAGCTAAAATAGGCAGCTGATAAGAAATGTGAAGAGAGAAGCTAGGGGGGTGTGAACGCGTCTCTGACCAATAACGTCACATTTAGATGCTGGCACAACAGACCGTCAGGCTATATGACCTGTTATAACCTAAAGTGCTGAGTGCGAAAGTGAAGCGCTGCAAAATAAGATGTTTTTAAGGAAACAGGTTTTCTATCAATTCTACCTTTTATTTCAAAAACTTGTTAAAATAGGTCAAATAGGGGCACATAATGCATTATGTTATGACTGCTTCATCAGATGATTTGTATCATTTGATTGAAAACCACCTCTGCTTTAACAACATGTGCTTTCTTCCATAAATGTTAACTTTATTCTGTGATATTGTTCCGCTTTTCGATAAAAATTATTTTAAAATTAATACAATATAAATGTGTAATCTTATTATTATATTTGTCTTGTTTCTTTATGTAATGATAGACTCTCTCTCTATCATAAAAAAGGTCTCGTGATTCCTTCCTTTAAATAAATAAGGAAACCTTCAGTTAATCAAAACAGGATGTTTATATCATCCTTCTCTCCGGGTCGTTGCTGTCTGTATCACATATCTCGCGATAATTTGGTTATCTCCTTTAAATCAGAAGAAATGGTACGCTTTTTATTTTGAGTTAAAAGTTTTATTATGGGACTAAAATGCTTTATTAAAATAAACATATTTTAATCTAAGTTGTAAGTAAAAAAGTGTCTCAAGAGCACCGCGACAGGAGGAGGTATACTTTGAATGGAACACGTTCCCGCGAGATTTCATTTAGTTTAGTTGAGTAAATGCCACGTCTTATCCTCAGCCACCAGCAGCATCAACGTAGGCAGAAATATTGGTAGTTCTGAGAGCAGGACAGACGGTTATCAAGTGGCCGATACTCGGTGATATCTGACACCATCTGGTAAGAATTTAATCTTTATTTTTTCTGTTATCAAGTTGCATTCAGACATGTTGCTTCTGCTGCAGCAACATGCTAGCAAGTTAGTTACTAGCTAGCTAGCCAGCTAGCAGTCTTCCCTAACAGCTAATTGAAACCTGCGGTCAATGGTGCTTTTAGCGGCTTTTACTGTTTACTTTGAGATTAAAGTGGATGCTCTCCACGGGGATTATCCACTTTCACCCACCAAACAGCGAGTAAATAAACAATCACAAGAGAAGACAAAGCTAGCTAAATCAAAGTCAGGTTACCTTCACTTCATTGTATCGTCACAGCTAAAATGATACTGCTGCAAGCACACATCAACAGATGCTGCTGCACATGCATACACATGCAGCGGTGTATTACGGTATTATATCAAAGCAAACCAGCTAAAAGCACACAAAAAACAAGCTACAAAGTTATTTTTTTTCGATTTCAAGAGCTTCAGTCTGGAGACAGCAGTGGACAGTTACAACAGCCTAATGCTAACTCATGATGAATAAAGGATAATATATTGTTATCTTGATCAGTTCAATGATCAGTCGTCACATTTGGTGCGGATCTTAAACTCATGTTACTGGAAATGCGTCCCAAAGCGCAAGGATTGACACACGTACTCATATTTTAATACACGTGTAGGCTTATTGGGGCTTATTTCTTGGAGAATAGCTCTGATCCCGCATTTAAAGAAAAGTGCTCGTTTATGCAGTAACTTGTTGCACCGTCTTTACATGCGTAGTGTGTAATTTCCTCTTGAAATAGCTCATAAATACACATGGATATCACACAAACCGATTACTGTTAATTTTAGGGCCAGTGATTGATTCTGACTCCTACTGTTCGATTTGTGGTTTTTAAACCCACCAAAAAAAAAGTGATTGTATAGTGTGGCCCAATGTTTACTGGTTAATTAAAGATAACATGGAGGACTGTGCTGACTGAGCCACAAGTGCAGACAGAGATAGATGAAGGTCACAAGTTGCAGAAATATGTCCAGCACAGAACAAAGAGGATAACTAGGACAGAATATAAAGTTGACATGCGTGACTGGGGATTTGTGCTTCAACAGGAAATGTACCTCATAACCACAAACCCCTCTATGCTATAACCTACAATGTAACCAAACATGCACCTAACTACACATCGGTTCTACAAATGGTAAATGGACTGATTCTTATATAGCGCTCTACTACTCTCCCGGAGTACTCAAAGCGCTCTATACAACATGCCTCATTCACCCAGTCACACCCATTCTCACAAGCAATTTATTTACACTTAGCTGTCTAACCACATTCACACTCCGATGGATGCATCGGAGAGCAACTTGGGGTTAGTATCTTGCCCAAGGATACCCTGCATGCACCAGGGAATCGAACCACCAACCTTCCGATCAGTAGGTGACCTGCGCTACTTCCTGATCTACACCCATCACAGCGCACAACTATTTTAATTGCCCGGTTGAGTACCGTTGATTCCTCTAATAATTTTTTGCCCCAGTTTGTGAATTTGTCAGTGAGAGAATAACAATCATCATCTCGCTAGAAGCAATAATATTAATCACATCATCACTATAGGGCTCACAAATGTCATCAAATTCCAGGGGAGAGATTGGTGAAACCAAAGGGAATGTATGAAGATGACAAATATGTTTGCAAAAAATTACCGAAATAAAGTGTAGGAAACAAGTACCAGCATTGTGTTTGTTCAGCAACCTACATAGGTTACATCGTAGGATCTACAAAGATGGCCTGAGACGTACTAAGAAGCTTTGAGTGTGGATGTAAACAAGCCCTCTGAGTTGCAGCCATGAACTGTATATAAACGATGAACATAGCCATTGTTGCATTACCCACTGGTCTTGGATTCTTCTAGTCAAAGTTTCGGTGTTCTGTATTTGACGTCTGCCATGTTCGGTTTTTGGAGCTGGAAGTTACATCATATTTGGACTAAAGGGTGTTAGTTATCAGCAGCATTTTGAAACTGCCTAATATAGATGAAACTAGTGAAGTATTGCACTTTCTTTGACAAATGTTCAATACGACACTAACAACACAAACACAGTCATGAGTGATTCAAAGTGTGGTTTACACAGAACAGCTGTGTCAGCAGCCTTAATCTTAAGCTTGAAGAAAATTAAACTGCAGCGTCACAAACAGATGGACCCTCTGTTGTTAAGGATGTGGAAACTATCCACAGATGGGAATTTTTAAGTTAATTTTGACTCAAAATTAAAAAGATGTTCTTAATGTCATTTGGTTGGACAGTTGAAGCTGAGAGTCTGTCTCTTCACTTCCACTTTGGCTTCAGTTTTCATGCAGGGGTTGCTGCTGGGTTTTTATTTATTAGATGTGTTCTTCTCTTTTCTCTACATCCCAGGGTTTTAATATGGGCTGTGTTCGTCTGCTGGCACTGACATTGGCAACATCTGCAGTACTGTTGTTAGCATCCCATTTGGCCACCGCTCACAGTCATTCCCATGGTGACCATGGACACGCCCACTCCCATGGCCACCATCACGACCACCACGGCCACTCGCACGGCGAGGATGATCACCACGGGCACTCCCATGGCTCTCAGGTGAAGATGTTCCATGGAGCAAGTAAGTGGAGCGCTGAGGCCAACCTCCAGGAAGAGGAGCATCACGGACATGGTCACGGACACGAACATGGACACGGCCACTCTCACGATCACGGACACGGCCACTCTCATGATCACGGACACGATCATGGACACGGTCACGGACATGAGCATGCTCAGGATGAGAATGTTGTTCGAGTAAACAAGGAGGGAAATGGACACGGGCACTCACACGGAGGGGAGAGGACGAAGAGAGAGGCGGGGCGGGAGAAGAGGAACATGGTGGAGCTCTGGACACAGGTGAGTGCTTGTTTAGCAATTGGGTTTGAAGGCAAGTTAATCATTGTGGCATAAACTTCTTTTCTTGCTGATGATTTGAGGACATTGATACAATGTCCATGTCTCAGTGAAACTCTATAAAGCATCAAGACAAGAACATCTGTCTGATAAGTCTCCAGTAAACCACAAAAATGTCAGATTTAAAATTTTCTGTGAATAATAACAATAAATGGGTCATAGCCACAGCCCAGGAAAAATTATATTATTATACTCTTATAAGTACTTCTGTTAAATGCAGTCAAAAAAATATGAAAATACACAGATTATTTAGATAAGTTAACAAATGTTTATCTTATTATTTATCATTGCCAGTAATCACATGTATTTAATCAGATTACATTTTGTCTGTAAAGGATTTCATTAATTATGTTCTCTAACTATCTGCTGATGCTTGAAAAGAAAACTGTTTGCCATTTTATACACAATTGTGCAGCTGTGTGCAGACTGCAGGTAGGTCTGTCAGAGCGCACTACTTTATTGGCATTACTTCAGATGAGTTGCATGAACAGACAAGAATGTGATAATAAAAAGCAACCTGCAATCATTCCAGAGTAGCAACAACCCACTCCCAGCACGACATCAAAGCTCTTCAAAACAACACGCTAACCTTTATTATACACTTTTATGACACTATCACAAAGCTAGTAGTGAGATACGCTGTAAGATGCTCAAGCCGAGTGACGATCCCAACCAAGCAGCAAAAGCTTCATAAATTATTTTACTATGTAAAGCTTTAGTTTGTAGTGTGAGGTCTGTTATTGCGAGCTGTTGCTCATGTTTTGCATTGTTTTGAAATTATAGCTGTGCAGCCAAGCAGCAGGATTCCTGAGACAAAATAAGACTCGTTATGATCTCACAGGAGAAATGTGGAGTTTTGCACAACTGGGTGTTACCTGTATGTTCTTGCAGGCCTTTATGTTTACCTTCTCTAAAGAGTTTTTCTGGCTCTCGTTTGGTTCTTGTTTTGAGGAACACGAATGCTGTGTCTGCTCCCTGAATGACTCACAGCCTTGCAGTGGTGCATTGTTACTACTGAAGAACAAAGTTGGAGTCGCAATCGGCATCCATCCTTGGTGCTGTGTCTGTCTGTGCCAGACGCTCTTTAGTCTCGTTTTCCAGTCTTCAGCTCTGTGCTGACAGATCCAAAAACCTTATTTTTCCACAATTAACCCCCGGACATATTTTTGTGTCCTTTCCATTTTTTTCCTCAGGTAATTTATATATTTTTCTTCATGTTTCATCTAGAACTGGGCGATAGAACGATAACGATATGTATCGCGATATATCTTTTTCTCGATAGAGAAATGAAACTATTGCGATAGACCTCATCTCTCTCTCTTAAAAAAACATAAGAACAGCCAATCCGAATTAAGTAGTGCAGAACAGAACCAATCACAGCTGCAGCGTCACGTCACGTGACTTGTTACATACAGCCCAAGTGCCAAGCGGCACGTGCGTATTTGTTTGGGAAGCAGCCAGCGACCGTGTCGGGTAATGGAGGAAGTGAGTGTGCCGACTAGAGAAAAACCAGCCGAGAGCTTGGCTGACCAGGTTACCGAAGAGAACCCAGATGACGGCTCCAGCGTCGGAGACATTGTTGAAAGGAAGGGCCAGAGAAGTAGTGTGGACGTATTTCAGCTATTTGAAGTCTGACAAAAAAACAGAGCAGCGCGCACTGTAAATTGTACCGAAAGCATGTTCCCACAAAGTCTGGAAATACAACAAACCTTTTTGATCAGCTGAAGCAGCGCCGCCCACTGGAGCACGCTCAGTCTCTGACTGAAAGCACTAATTCGTCATGGAAAACAACCCTGCGAAGTTGGGTCGGCTTTCTCCAGCGGCTTACCATATGACCAAAAAGCTAAGAGACATAGCGACATAACGAATGCCGTAGCCTACAGTCTTGTTAAACACATGCTACCAATAAACACGGTCGAAAATGAAGCATTGAGAAAATAAAGGCCGCTTTAAAGCCTGAAGCAGTGGGTAGACTTGTCTTCCTGTCCCGCAACCTGCAGGCTTTTGTCAGACTGAAGTTTTATATATATGATTGCACCTAGGATTTAAACAATGTTCTGTTAGCATCTTTATTTTAAAACTGTTTGAAAAGCTAAGCTGTACAACAAGGAGAGACTGAGAAT
>VUQR01001175.1:0-11195 GCA_015108515.1 Hemichromis elongatus
GTGTTTTCTTTAATTAAAAAGATATTTTGTATTTGATTAAATATTTGAGTGTAGGAATTGGTGGTTTTGATTTTTTGCCTTTGGAGTTAAGTTTAGTTAATTAACAAATCAAACTGTGCTGCATTGTTTGCTGTTTATGATTGTTTGTTTAGTGTACCCCCTTGTGTGTCATTATGGTCTGATCAGCCATTATATTTACCCTGTGTGTCATTTCATGTTTTGGGTCAGTTATGTTTGTTTCAGCAGTCATTTGGTTTGTTAAGTTTGCTGTTTTGCCTGAGTTCGGTTTGTTGCTTTGACCTCTTTTATGAGCTCAGATTTAGTACTTTTGTAAATATAATTTTTGGGTTAAATAAAGGGAAAACCCTATTTTTCTAATAACTCCTGTGACTCCTCCTGCTTTTTCAACTCGGTCCATCACAATCTGCATCATACATGGTCTGTAATAGCAACTCTGCAGTGAGTGAACAGGATATTTCAATTTATCTGGTTTAAAGTTTGACTCGTGTTTATTAAATGCAAATCTAATAAAACTAATTTTGCCAAACTCTCTTTCCAGAGCACAAATACCACAAGTTCTGCAGAAAACTAATAGAACGTTTATATCAATCTAATCTTCACAGAAATGTATATCAGACAGATATATAACAAAGAGCTGAAGTTTACATCATACCTAATGTCCATTTGCACTGAACATATTAATGTCAAAAAACATTGAGTCTGAAGTTAGCTCTTACTCAGCTAAAAAGGAACAAGTGGCCATTAGGTAATTATTTGAAAGCAGGGACTCAAAATTGCACTCTTTAGCGAAAATTACGTGTCTGACACATGAACCAAACTGTACTTACTAACTATAATTACTTTTTATCTATTTTTTTAACAAATGTAAAATCTGTATGGACTGAAAAAAATGTGAGACCCAGTGGAAAAATCTTCAGCAAGGCTGAGTAGGCGCACCCAATTCATCTTTCGTAATATACATACGATCATCAGTGGTGAAGTCCAGTTTTTATCATTTAAGGTGACTGGCAAGAGTGAAATCTTTTCTTTCTAGGCAGCACTTTGAAACAGTGATCAATGCTTTTATTTCATCCCATCTGGACTACTGGAACAAACTTTATGTGAGAGTCGGTCAGTCGTTGCTCTCACTTCTGCAGCTGGTTCAAAATGCTGCTGCACGACTGCTAACTGGAACTCGTACAAGAGAGCATATAACCCCTGTCCTGGCCTCACTGCACTTGCTGTCTATATCTTTTTAGAGTTAATTTTAAAATTCTTAGGCTTTCACAATCTTGCCTCGCCTTACCTCTCTGAGCATTTTCATCCCGACACACCGTGTCGATCTCTTAGGTCAGCTGACCAACTGCTCCTGGAAGTACCGAGATCCAGGAGGAAGCTCCTAAATTATGTAATACCTTGCACGTTAGAGAGGCCCCTTCACCATTCTTTGGCTTTGTGCCACAGCGAGACTTAGTTTTTCTTTTAATTAAATTATTTAATAACTAATTAATTACTTATTTTACTTTTTGTTTTTATTTGGCTTTTATTTGTATCTTATGTAATTTTATTATTTAGTTCCAATGTACAGCACTTTGCGTCAGCTGTGGTTGTTTTAAAGTGCTTTAAAGATGATGATGATGATAAAACAGCCCCCTATTAGAAAGCACTTGATGACAGTGGAAAGGAAAAACTCCCTTTTAACAGGAACAAACCTCCAACAGAACCAGGCTTATAAAGGGGAAAACACGAGAATTTTAGAAGTGTGTTAAAAATGAGCTAAAAAGCAATGTTTACATTGCTTGCTTTTTAAAATGTTGTTTAAATGTATCTATTGTAAATTCCTAGTTAAAATAGCTCATAGCGGGCAAAGAAAGAAAAAATATGACTCTATATACTGTGCTAAATAATGTCAGCTAGGTTGAAAGAGGGCTGAACTGCACTTTTGTGTAATACATTTGTAGCATAAGGTAGTGTGGTGAGGCAGTATAGTATGCTGAATACAACATTTGAAAAAAAATTTAAAAAATGGATGGATGCAGAGAAAGCACTGATGCTAACATAGAAGTCCAGGTATTTAAACTTCAAACTGCAAACTTATTTCTGACTACACTAAAAACTTTCTGGAAACACGCTGCCCCCTGGTGATGAAAATATTAAAGCAGGTAAATATAAAAACAGTACCTATATTAGCATATCATTTGACACCATTTAATAATCCTCCTGCATCTGAGATGTTCAGCTCTCGACTGTTGGAAATGATGTGACCATAGAAATGCTGGGTTTTACACAGTGATGAGTAGCAGAGTCCTGAAAATATAAGTACTCTGATCTTTCCTGATGAAAAAAAACAGAGGAGAAATATTAGTTTTTGGTATAATAAGCAGCTCAGACAATCTAATTCTGCAGATTTTCTCAAAGTCATTTTCCCTCTCAAGCACTCTCATGGCTGTCATTAGGGGCAGCCAGCAGCAACACTAGAAGGCAAAGGTTTGTAACACAGCACACTGCAGTGTGGGAAGGATGAGACTCTTATTGCCTTCATTCGCAGCTAATGATCCATGAAAATGTTTCTGGATAAGCCCTGATACCAACTCTTAGCAACTTCTCTGATTGTAATAGGTACTTTTTTTTCATCCTGTCTCCCTCCCCTTAACCCCAACATGTCGTGGTAGATGGTTAGCTCCCTGAGCCTGGCTTAGCCAGAGGTTTCTTCCTGTTAAAAGGGAGTTTTTCTACCCCACTGTTGCCAAGTGATTGCTCATATTGATGTGATTGTCGGGTATTTCTCTGTATTATTGTTGGGTCTTTCCCTTACAATAAAAAGCAACTTCAGGTGACTATTGTTGGGAATTGGTACTAAATAAACAAAACAGGAGAAAATTGAACTGGTCAGAAAAGTCTTTAGATCCAGATGTTTTACTACTATGGAGCAGGTTAGGAGCCACAAAACATGTATCAATGCATCCCAGAGGCAAGTGGGGATTATGGAATTGTGAGTTCCTCGTAGACTCAACAATGACTAATTGGTAAGAGCAAACACAAAAAATTAAGGAAGACAGCTGACTTTTTACACAGTTTCAATCAGGTGATCACCCACCAGTAATATATATACTCCCTAGTTCCCGTTGTTCTCTGTCTTTGTCATCTTGTTCTTGTCAGTCAAGCTTTCCAACCATCCACATACTGTAAGTGCCTTTGCTATTTTTTCCTTGGGTGTAAGCCTTTGGCTCATTTTCTAGATTTTGTTTTTTTTCTTGTCCCTATTTAAACTCTTTGCCTTACTTCCAACTTCCCGGTCTACCATAGCGTGCCTAAGACTCCAGGTTTGAATTTTGGACTGCACAATCTTGGGAGTTCCTTGTTACTCAATTTGCATGTGGGAATTCAAATGAAACAGAATACACCACGACCCCGCTTTCATCTCTTTCATCTCTCTTTTCTGGTTTCAGAAATCCAGGTTTGTCCCGTTTTACTAGAAAAAGAGCAGAGGGGATGTCTCAAAGAGCCTTGTTTGTAATTGCCACCCCCGGCTACTGTCCGGATGTGTAAACACAAGAGATGTGCCACCTGAGACAATTACATCAAACACAGAAACCATGAGTGACACAAGTATAGCACTCGCGGCGCTGGCTGTAACTGTCAGCCGCTGTAGTGATTAGCTCATCCTGCTACATCATGCTGTGGATGCTGCTACTGTTGGGCACTGGGGAAAACTGTACTATTTTCAAGGACAATTGCTGTAGTGATGGCTTTACACACAAACTCAAGCACCAGCATTAAAGGAGCAACAGGACACCAGCTTCAATGCTCATCCCGACACTTCCTTCTATCTTTTGAATAGCTGCTAATGGCATGCTGACCGCTACACCAGCTCCTCCCCCTCTTTGACTCTCCAGTAAGAATCCAATGAATAACTAACAGTGGAATAATCAGTCAGAAGGTGGCGGTGACAGGGTCCGCCGCTTTCGAAGTGTTAGGTTACATTACCACGTGCACACCCGCCTTGTTTATTAGCATTTCCTGTGTCAGCTGCCATCGATACAATGCTACGCTGGCAAAGTCGGGCCTCTGCTTCTGCCTGCAAGCCTCTAGTGCTCACCGAGGTGTGCACAGCAGCACTAGAATAATTTCACACAGTTTACCTTGTTTAAAAGGAAATTATTCATGATGGATCCTGATGGGAATTCAGAAACAGGCTCTTACTGACTGCTGTTATAGTCTGATTATGCTCCATCAATAATCAATGGATAACTAGTTTAAAATGTAGCACGCTTAAACCAAAAACAAATGTAAAGATTCAATTGTGAATTTCAAAAACCTGAAGATCAATGTTGCTTTTAAAAAAGTTGCATACAAGACCCTCTATGAAACGGTCCTGTTTTAACTATTGTTGGCAATGGTTTACTCATTTGAGCTTATATGCTTGTGAGCATGAGTTTAGCTGTCTCGATTGAGAAATTAAGCCTGACTAGATCGTAACGTGATAAAATGCCCCTCTCCAGCACTGCAGCGGCGGTTGGTGCCACAGTTTGTAGCAATCTGTTGTGGAGCTGTCCGTCTGTCTTTAAGACAGATAACCCTTCTGCCAGTACCCCCCGGTCAGAAACACAGGAAATACATTAGAGCATAACAAGGTAGACACTGTGAGGACAGAGAGAGTGAGACATGGGGGGTGGTTGGGATAGGCAGGAAAGCAGAGGAGACACTGGGGAATAAAATGGTAGAAAGAACAGAAATAACAGGAATGGGGGTACTACAGCTTTCCTCTTAAAAGCCATTAGGTGCGGTGACATGCTGAGCAGGGCTCTGCCTGCATCCATACAAAGATGTCTTATTGTCATAAACTATCTCCATATTTAACTTGAAACAGTACACACACAGGCAGAATCAGACCCACGTGTGCTTCCATACAGGTACAGAGTGCATGAGTCAGCCCCGGAGAATAAAGAGATTGAAGAGCACTTGTACGGCAATGAGAGCACAGTGTGATGAAGCAGTTTTCACATGCGCTTGTTGTAGGCAGGAACACGGTAAGTCATCCTTAATGAGTCTACAGTTGCGGGGACACAAGGTTCATCTCCTGTTTGGCATTCTCTCGCCAAGCTCTGGAGTGCAGGCTCGAGGCTGGCTATAATGATGTAAAGGTCACATGTGGCAGTAGGACTAGGAGGCTGTCAGACTGAGAAGCCGAGACTCTGGGGAGAGCTTGTGTCAAGTGTCATTCCCTCAAGAATCTTTCCTTTTCTTTTCATTTGCCTCCCCTTTTTTTCCTCCTTTCATTTCCTCTCTATTGCCAATCTTTCCACTTCTTCCCTCTCTTTAGTTTTACTTTCTTTCATTATTGTGTTCATCATTTCTCCTCCTTTCACTTCATTTGATCTCTTTTCCTTTGCCTTCTGTTCCCCCTTTTTCCTATCTTTAAATTACCTCCTCGGGCGTCTCTTTGCTAGCTTACCCGTTTCCTGCCTTTTACATCTTATATTTTTCTCCACCATCATTGGTTCCCTTCTTTTTCTTTTCCACTTCCCCCTTTCACTAGTCATTTCTTTGTTTTCTCCTAACTTTTCTCTTTCCTTTCATTTTTCATTTCCCCCACTCATTCTTTGTTCGTGTCAAATTTCCTTAGCCCTCTCTTCCATCACTCTTCTCTCCTTCCCTATTTTTTCTCCTGTAAAACCTGTTCATTTCCTTTCCTTTCATTTTTCTTTTCCATTGTTTACCCATAGTTTCTCTCCTTTAACTTCTTCCTTCCTTTCTGCATCCCTTTCTTTTCTTTTTCCTCACTTCTCTTTTTTCCTCTCACACTCCTTTCCTTCTTTTTCCACTTCTCTCTTCCATTGCCTCTCATTTCTCTGTGTATTTCCCTCTCATTTTCCTTTTTTTCTTTCCATTTCCTTGTCTTAACTTCTTTATTCTTTTTTGTTCTGGTTACACCCTTTTTTTTCTCCTTCAGCATGTATGTAGAGGTATACGGTTATCCATCAATTCATCTTGAGCTAATCACGTAATGAAATAAGCAGTCTGAGTGGTGGCTGATGCTCATCAACGTCATGTCTGGACGCTGCTCGTCCTCTCCTCATTCTGGGTTACAGGATGCAGCAGTGACTGTAGCACGTTTAATTGAAGAACACCATCAACACTTACCCTCAGAGGTGGCGTCGCCTTGGTAGGAGGCTCATTGGCTGGGTTATTAAAACGTCTGTTGTGAGTCTGCTATGTGCCTCTAATGACAGGTCTGTCTGAAGCTTGGCAGACAAGCGCAGCGAGTGGCCTGCCACATTATTGCTATCCCATTAGAATAAATTAGCATGATCATCCCTGCAGGAGCAGCCTGGCCTGGGTTTAAAAATGCCACAGGGCTCCACATCCGATCACGATAAGAAATACAGAGATGGGACAGTCGCTCATCAATGTCTCATTATGTGATCCAGCTGTGTAAATGACTGGCAGATGCAGTATTTCTGTAGTCATATGAAAAGTCGGGCCTTGATCTAATTGTGGTTTATCTAGGCCAACGCTACCCAGAGCAAATGATTAACTGCTATGACTCATGCTTAGGAAGCTTGTACAATTTGTTACTTTGTAGTTAAAAGCCGTAAAAGCACAATAAGTCATGGTCGCATTTCATTTAATGCCTGAATGACTGGGACTTCCGACCCTGTGCTTTTAAAAAGAGCCAGCAGCTGCCATTGAATTGGTAATGGATGACAAGAGCGGGCTGAACTATCAACAGCCAGTCCACCTGTCGTGCCAAGCTTTTATCCCACAATTTCCTCTATTGATTATTGCCGACCGAGCTAATAGATCAATCCGTTCTTCACTCAATGCCCTTCTTAAAGCAGCGGAGTCGATGTGTGATGACTATAGAAAGTTCACTGGTGTGGCACCGGCAGAGTGGCACACCTTGAGCCAAGTCCTGCCTGCTCAGTGTTTCATTGCGACCCTAAAGTGGCACGGTCCTGTAGCAACTCAACCCTAAAGCTGTCCTCTCTCTGCAGAATAGCCACCACTGCAAAGTTTGAAGCTGCAAGCTGCTGCAATGATTTACATGATTAATCAGGCTGTATGCTTAAACATGAAGTGAAATTCAAATATACCAATAGAGCTGCAAGGGCATCACGCTAGAATTGCCACCTTGTAGTTGTATGCCTTTGCTAGTCAGTTATCGTGCAATTTACACCCACATTTCTCTAGATTTGACCTTTGCTGTTTTGGATGTAAAATGTTGTAGCTGCATAAATGTTTCTGTGAAAGTTTGTTACAACCAGCTAATGAATACCTGAGTTATGTGCAAAACTGCGTGAGGTCACAGTGACCTTTTAGCTTATCCCAAGTCATTCACTCCTTCACTACTGCCTACTCCTACAGATGAGAACAGAATTATTAGCCCCTCTGATGCTAATAATCAGCTGTGTATCCTTTTTGCTGGATAACAGCCTGCAGACATTTGATGAAGTCTCACACTTGTCTCCAGAGTAATCCTAGCTTGTTCTGCTTTGGAGAATTTCTCAGGCGCCTACAGACTTCATGGTTTTTTGGCGTGAACCTTGGTCTTCAATTCACCCCACAAATTTTCATTTGAATTCAAGTCAGGGCTTTGTGCAGGCCAGCCAGTAATGTTCACTTTAGTCTTCTGGTGGTAGCTCTTGTCCACCTTCCAGTAAGTTTAATCTTTCTCCAGGTTGTCTTTTTTCCTACTTCAGTCTGGCTTGTAGATGGTGGAGGTTTTCCTGGTCTCCGACCTCACAGACCCTTCCTGTGCAGCATTTTATTGTCTTCTTTGAGACTACAACTCCCAACTTGACATTCAAGTCATTCAATCATATGTTGGTAGATGTTTAGACACATCTCTCATCAGTTTTCCTTACAAAGTCTGAAGTCTTTGGCTTCCTGCCTCTGCCAGGCTTGTTCTGTGCTGTACTCCAGTTCTTGAAACTTAGAAGCACCGTGATAACTTTGTATATCCTCCTGCTTTGTGGGTATCGATGATTATTTTTCTGAAATCTAATTTCTTTAGTTTTTGCCATGATGTTTTCTAGAGTGACAGCTCGAACCCTTGCTAAAGTTTTTATGCTGTGTGTAAATTGGAAGCTAATCCTCAGTTTGAACAGTTACAAGCTGAGCATTATATAAGTTTAAAAACTCTTTGCACATCAGTGGTTTGTGCTATGACTCAACAAAAAGCTCAATTTTTCAGGAGGCTAATAATACTGACCCTGGTCATTTTTTAAAAAGTGCTTGGGAAAATTTTGACAAAAATTTTTAAATTCATAGGATGGCTAATAATAATAATTTTATCCTCATCTATATATAGTTCCACATAGTGAACTTATTGTGTAAATGAGGAGAAAAAAAAAAACATTAGGGAACCACTCACAGGATGTACTCTTTGTATTATTTACATACAACACAATTTACTTGAGGCAGTTTATGTTATGATTTGTTTATTTATGTATTTTATGAAAGCCAATGAATCCATGCAGGAAAACAAAGACGGGGGAGTAAAATAAGTAAATATCAATATAATAATATACAATTATTATTCCGAGCTGATCAATAAACACAAGAATCTGGCAGAGCCCTCAATGCTCTCTGCTGTGCCAGGTGATATTAAGTGCCAGGCAAGGAGCTATTTAAAAAGTCATCGCTCACTTTATCTTTCTTTAGTCTTTTGGTTTTAATTTCTCCTTTAATCGCCTTCATTTCCCATCAGTGCTCCTCTTGTTTCCATGCTTCTTTTTTTTCTCACATATTCATGCCCTTAATAGCATCATATCACTGAAATGTACATACCTAAGGAGTCAATTTAATTGCTGTGTTATTAAATTGAACAAAAATTTCCTTTTTAACATATTTATGCACTTTTCTCTGAAATTCCTTCTGACATATTTGGAGCTTTACATCACTTTGTTTCTCCTGCTCCTTCAAATCCGAATCCACAGCTTTGGATACCTCTAGCAGCCTGCTACGTTAAAGATCAAGTCCAAAAGCAGCAATAACAATGTATTTGGATTAGGTATGACTGTTTAAAAGCACACATTTCAATATATATCAAAGCCCGAATAAAGAAGTGTAAAAGCGAGAGTGAAATAAAAGTAGAACAGGCCTACAGCAACAAATACCTCGCAGATCACACTTTCACTTTCTAACCTCGACCCAAGCAGCTTGTGAAGTAAATCTCATCAATGAAGTGAACAGAGGATGCACCGCATTCATCAGTTTGGAAATTAGTTTAGCTCACACTCATTTCATTATCTCCAAAAAGTCAGCACCCTAAAGGGCACTTAACTGTCATAGTACCAACCCACTAGCTGACACAGAAAGAGAGCCACAGCAGGCAGAACCACCACCAGAAATAGAATTCATCACAGGAACAAATCTCATCAGAGCCACATGATTAAAAATTATGTGAAGGAAATGAATCAGAAGTTGTGTAATGGGGAGAGCCAACTGAAGAGGTGACAAAAGGGAGCTAAGATGAGTAAAACATGTATGTCAGCAGCTCAGACGGTGCATTGTAATGCTGACTAAAGTAATAACTGGACATCAAATTCAGGCGAAATGTTTTCCACTGGCACACAGACACACAGGATCACAGCACCAGCCCCTGTGTCATTTACCTATGGTGTAGCCTCTCTTCAGCTCGCCACACCGGGGGCTGCGGCGCTGGGAGTTGGTGGTGTTGTTTTCCTGCACTGCGAGGACGGTGGTTGTCTTGGCAACAGATGGCGCAGCCTTGTTGAGGGGCGAGGCGGGCACCAGAGTCGGGGAGAAACCTTGACTGGCAATATCCACCGACTGAGACTTCTTCTTCAGTCTGCGGAAGGGCAAACAGAAGAAGAACCTGTTATTGCTATATTCACATGGGTGTATGGATGAAAAGGCACAGAGTGGACAGAGAAAAGATGAGTGACCTTCATCATTCCAAGGGCAAGGGGATCAAAGCATATTTAAATCTGAGGCTGTTAGCTGTCACTCTGCTGTGTCACAGAAATGTAATTGTGCAAGGCAATTTTTGCAGCGGCAAGAAAATTGGTTGAAAGACTCAATAGGCTAATTGCAATCTTGTTAAGGGTGAATTTATTAGCATTGCTCTGCTTGTCCAGTGTAAAGCTGTCTCTACTGTAAAAAGGGATTAAATGGTGGAATATTGGAGGAAAACTGCAGGAGTCCAGAGCTTAGGAAACAGCGAGTAACAAGCTGCAAAAGAAAAGAAAAAAATCAAGTAGAATGTACGGAGGTAGAAATTCTTTTATTTCATTTAGAATATATTAAATGTTTTTTTATTTGGTAACCAAAACACCCCTCGACCATTTACAAGTCGCCCAGAATTCTGCTGCAAAGATTTAACATTAAACACTTCTAATGTAGCTCCATTTCACTGCCCCCTCATCAACTTTAGATTTCATAAATAATTTTTAGAGAGCTGCTTAGTCTGGTGGCATACATGACATCTTGCATTTAACTACCTCTTAAAAGCCCTGTAAAGAGGGTTTAAAGCTCTACCACAAAGAATATGTGTCTTGGATGCCACAGTTCACAAACTTGGATGTGATTTCACTTTTGAGTTGTGGTTGAGATGCCTCATGACTCAGCAGAATTAAACACCAAATCAATTTAGTGAATCTGTTTAACGCGGCAAAACAAATCTTTAAGAAACCACTGCCTATAATCCCAGTTTACTTACAGCTTTGACTAATTGGATGAACTTGGGGGCAAATCTTCACCATCCCCCTGAAGTTGTTCTTTTTGATGAACCACTTCCTGTGTCCACCCTCATTGGCACCTTCAAGAATAGGCCGTAAATGGATGTATGTGACTGTTTTTTTTTTCTCTACTCAATATCTCCATATTTAAACTATTGGCTGGCATCAATTCAATTAAACTTGATTTGCATTGCCCCAAATCACATCAACCATAACAGTTGTAGGGTAAAGAACCTACAATAATAAAGAGAATCTGTAACTATTAGATGACTCCCTATAAGCAAGTTCTTGGTGACAGTGGGAAGGAAAAACTTTTTTAAAACCAGGGTTAAGGAGCGGCAGCCATCTGCTCTTTTGACCACCTCAGACTACCATATATGTGAGGGTGTGCCAGAAACTACTAGTCAGATTGACCAGTAGTACTCCATGGATATCTGGAGAGACCAAAATAGAAGTGGTTTTTTTTTTTTTTTTTTTTTTTTTTTTTTC
>VUQR01001176.1:1500-17122 GCA_015108515.1 Hemichromis elongatus
TATGTAGCGCATGTTGTGTGGCTGACCCAAGGATCGTTATTTTTATCTAGGTCTTCACCTTCCTTCGAGAAATGATAATTGCACCTTCTTTTCTCCAAGCAGTCAGCATGTTGAGCTCCGACCCAAACACCCAGACCAAGACGAGCAATGCCGCCTCAAATTGGATTAGGACATTCCCCCAGAGAATATATTGTTGAGGTAGTGACAAATTCAGCAGGATTTTTCTGTATGTGCTTCAGGAGCTTCTAAGTTAATTTTGTTTGATGATAGAGATGTGTTAAAAGCTCCCTGTTCCTCTCTCTCTCTCTCTATATATATATATATATATATATATATATGTATATATATATATATATATATGTGTGTGTGTATAATGTGTGTGTGTGTATGTATATATATACTCTTCTCTCTCACTCGCACTCCTTTCCTTCCATTGGGAAACTCACTTCAGATTTCAATTAGCCAGGGCAAAGTTGTCTTCATTAATTACACAACATTAAGACGATGCAGGAGGATTTTAACAGGCAAAAGCAGGGGAATTATGCAAGGGTCCCCAGAGTGGACCTTTCTCCTGTTGCTCTGGCTGAATGTCCCTCATGTTGCACTTAGCGGGGAGCTTTCACTAAATGTGCAAAGTATGAGCATGCCCAAGCTGGGTTTACAGCTGTCTGCTTCTTAATGTCAGTCCATAAAGCATCACTTAGGACCTAGAAGTGCCAGTCAGTCGGGTTCGTAACAAGCTTACTGAGTGGCTGTGTTTGAATTTATGAGATAGGACTTTCCTGTATTTTTTGTGCGCCCAGCACATTTTTATATTTAACGCTTACCATCTCAAACATTAACGCTTTAATTATTTGTCACATAAAAATGCCCGCTCCCCTCGCCGTTGTAATTTTTTAATTGCAGGTTCAAGGTGATCTGCACACAGTGCAGCACTTTCCACCCTGACACGAATATAGAGCAGCATTTAGTTTGGTTTTTTTTGTTGTTTTTTTTCCCTGGTATTCATGATTCCCCACTGAGAAGTGAATCTTTTGCCTCTCTAGCCTTCCCAGTTTTAAATAAGTAGGCAGAAATTTTTCAAAACCACACTGCTCATCCCCTGGCTTACTTATGGTTTTTAATTAAAATTACAGCACGGATCAGCGGCCAAGTACACTCTAATGAAAATGAAAACAGGACGGGTAAGTAAACAGGCTAGACAACTCTCATCAAACAAATACCAACTCCCATAAAACATCTTCCCCAACTCCAACAATAGAGGCATCTCTACCCGTTGCCTCTTTCAGGAAAAATTTTTAGCTGTACCCCTCGATTGTCACGTTTTTTTTTTTTATATCTCCCCTCGTTATCTTTGAATGTTTATATCGTTTACATATGATATTCTTGAAAATCTTTTATGTCAGAAAAATCAAATTGCAGCAGAGAGTTGGTAGAATTCATGATGTGTGAACTTCCTTTAGGCTATGCAGAGCAGAGAACCATAACTGTTATGCCTTTATATTCCTCTACTTCTAGAATGTGGCGTGTCATTTTAGGCTGTAATGTAGAAGCCACTATAATGAAGTAGCTTGGGAATAGATAGCCATAGATTTGCAATGTCATGGAAGAGGAGAGAGAGAGAGAGAGAGAGAGAAGATTAGATAGTCAGGGAAGAGCAAGGCATTAATGTCAGCTAGCAAATATAGCTCAGGGTTGTACTGTAGCAGCAGTCCCCTGCCACATGGGAGGAATATAGCAGTGTCAGGTCTCTGTGTGCCAGACCTGATGGATGAGGGGGAGCAACTCGTCAATCACGAGGGCTCCCGTTTCTCCTAATAGATCAGCCCTCGCTCTGGGTGAGCCTGCCCTCCGTCATGCCAGTGCCACTCCAAGGTAGCCAGAAGCCAGTTAACCTGGGCTATGAATGAGCAGGTTCTCTTACTTTGGGCCCTAAAACAACCAGATCTAACAACACATTTGTGTCTTTTCAACTGCTTCCATTCTGTTATTTTTAATTTCTAATCACTTCTGGTGGCACTGTCCACCACACAACATGCCTCAACCTGTTATAGTGTGTGACATGATCATAATGTCAGAACAATTAACCTATCTTCAAAGGCTAATGAGAGTCTACGTCCTAATGCGGGTCAGCTGTCAAATGCTCTGCGTCTTTGTATTAAAAAACACAGCACAGCAGACAACGATGGTAATTCTGCTTTCAAGGCAAATATCAAAAGGTGACTAAAGGTCTGACGCTACAGGATGAATCGATTAACATCTGCGCCATATGTTTAAAGTCAATTCTTTCAGCATTTTGTAAAACAACGTTTACATATTTTTCGTCCCCCCTGTGCATTCCCTATTTTAAGTTCACGGTAAGCTGCCGAACACGGCGCCGCAAAGATTTTTAAGCTTCTGAGCAGCTTCGGCGGTTCAAAGTCTTTTCCAACCTTGATACTGTTTACTGTTTCAAGTTGTACTTTTATAAAATGGCATTTTATTGACTGGCAATGTCAAACAAGGTGAGACCCAGAGGAGCTGGCAAACTGACAGCTCAAGGCAGTGTCCCCCCCACCTCCCCACTCCTCGTTCCACTCTCTATACTTGCACCTCCTGGAGTACTACACAAAGAGTTATCGTCTTTGAGCAAGAATCTGTGTCGAGCGTGTTAGCACCGACTTCCTGCCGGGTCTCCCCCGAGCCGCTGCGTTAAACTTCATCCTCCACACACAGTGAAATGCCACAATACTGCTCAGGTTCCACAGTAATTGCACATGTTAAGTACTTCTCCCTGCATAATCTCTGTCCTCTGCCCTCAGAGCTCACGCCGCACGAATCCAATTTTTAAGGCTCTTTTCTTGCGATGGAGATTTTAGCTTTAATAGCCATTTTTGACAAA
Organism: Hemichromis elongatus; assembly: GCA_015108515.1. Taxonomy (NCBI): domain Eukaryota; kingdom Metazoa; phylum Chordata; class Actinopteri; order Cichliformes; family Cichlidae; genus Hemichromis; species Hemichromis elongatus. Next base: position 4,382 of record VUQR01001176.1, read on the forward strand.
AGAGCTAGTTTCAGTGCGAACGTGCACATTTCCATACATTTATCATAAGCTCTTCAAATATGGAGCTGAAAAGTTTTTTTTAGCTTTTTTTTTTAACCGCACTTTTGTTTCACTCTTTGGCCAAACAGGTGTTAGAATTAACATTCATTTGACTGTCCAGCTCTGCGATGGCGCCCAAAGAAACCTGCGTTTAGATGATGCTGAAGCTGGCTTGTTTCAGTGGGTTCAACTCTGCAAGCACTCACCAAACTTCACAGCGATCCTTCATCCAGCAGCACAGCGGGCGGGAGCACAGGCTTATGCCTTTTGCATGCAAATCTGCTTTTTGTTTCCTAAAACATGTGTTTCGTCACATTTCATTAATTTGCTGCGTGCTTGCCTTTATTATGTTTTGATTACTTAAAGAAAGCAATAAATAACAAATACAGTCAGAATTAATATTAAAGCAATGTTCGCTTTGAAGACATTAAATAAAATTCGGTGCCAGCGTAGTTAAAATATGATGCGTGTGCTTTGAATTATTCAGCGACATCTGTCATGTTGCAGATGTTGATAAACTGATGTTTCTTTTTAAATTTGTGGCTCGTTTTATTACCGCATGATTAAGTGAATGTGTTTATACATGTGTGAAAAATTGCTCTTTATAAGACTTCATTATGACCTGCACTTCATACAGTACAATACTGTGAATTTTCTGCCAGCAGAAAACTTCTATTTGCATTTTCTTCCTTGTGTTTTTGGTAAATAAACAAACACTCGGTTATTGATCCGACTTAATGAGAATCCTCTTTGACATCAACCTAGGGGATATGCAGAGAGTGCTTGACTAATAACCACCACCTAAAATTCTTACAGTATTATTCAACACACTGTGTGTACTCTGTCTCTTTTTGCCTATTTCTCTTGGTCAGCAGGGAACTGATCAAACAGCTGCTTGAAAGAGTTTCTCTCAGTGTTGGTTTCAAGCTAGTTTATAACCTACAGGCCATATAGAGATCACGGAGACAATCAAATATTTTGAAAGGTCATCATAATAACAACTCTGTTGAGAGGTCACACAAGAGATACAACTTAATATTTCTAGCAGGATCATAGTGCAGTGAACTTCAAAATAAAGTAATTATTGCCTTTAGATGACTCACAATGCCAAGCGATGTGAGATTTCTGGGGAAAATAATCTGGAACAACTTGACTTTATAATTTGTCATAATTTAGCAGCAGGGTCAAATATGTTACTTTCATCACCAGTCAGCTTTTTGTGCAGAAAAAAATCTGCTTTTCTCTGTAGTTTAGTGCTATTGTTCAGATAATTGCATTTCTGAGATTCTGCAGGCGCATATTCAGTTATGTGGTTTAAATATGCTATTTGGTGTATGGAAAGATTTTTATTCCCCCTTTTTTGTATGTTTATCTAGTGAAAGCACAGCATGTGAGGCGTTTGGGAGGAAAAGATAACCTGTCATGACAACAGGCTGCCTCAAAGTAGCTTAATCTATGATATTTTGTGTTGTGGGAAATCACCAGAGAGGAGGTGGGTTAAGGTGAGTTTTCTTTTTTGTGCTGAGAATGCTAAAATGTAACTTTTGGTAAAGATTTGATAAGGATTTAGATGTCCGAGAATCTGTAAATGCACATTTTGTGACCTTGAGAAACCACGAGAACGGACATAAAGAATCCGTCCAGTCCGGCCTTCAAAGAGCTGGGAAAGCGCTTTAACTCTTCCAGACGGATCCGCTGACCTCGCCTCCTCCTCACGAAATTCTAATTCATGAAAAACTCTAACATTTTTTAGCCACATGTGAAACCTTCACGACACGAAATGATTTCTTTTGCCCTCCCTATCGACAGACACGTCCTGTAGATACTTAGGTAAGGTTGACTGATTGTGCAAGGTGACGCCCTTATTTGTCCTTCAGTCTGACAGTCACAGTTAAGGAGTTATGTGAACTTAACACAAATCCTGTATAGTACCCAGTCTGCTCCAAATCTCAGATAAAAATAATCAAACGCGTATTTCACGTGCCGCTCCCTTCAGCTGAACATACTTCTTCTATTTTAATTGCAATCACTGTCACTGGACTATAGCAGAACGTCTCTCAGTCAGTCTGTCATAACTCACAAGAGTTAATGTTGGCCGTCTGCCGTAAAGGTCTTCATTTCCACAATCCTTCCTATTTGTGCTCAGCTAATAAGGATTACCACCGAAAGTCTGTTTACTAAGCTAACTATGAGCAGAATGGATGACAGATGTAGCTTAAGTTAGGTAATCGTCCATGACATTTAGAAAAATGCACCTCTGCTCCACCTGCACTTTTACTCCGCCAACCTTTACTTTCAGTATAGACAGGAGGCACAGAATGTGACTCACACTAATTACATTACCATTTTACTGACAAATTAACCAGTTTTTCTTATTTATTGTCCACATGTCCACACATTTGTTTTTTACCATGGTTGTCTATAGAATATATGGCACTCGGCTCATAATGATCTTAATAATTACTGTTAGTGATGAATTTCTTTTCATCCCTAACTGATTATTGCTTCATTTGGAGCGTAGAGGAAAAAAATGAAAGCATGTGTTTTCTCTCATTTTTATTTATGAGCAGTGTATGAATTAAATTTCCTGTCTGCACTTAATCACCAGTGATGAGTGCTTGTCCAGAGTCTGAAGATCAAACTTAATGAATGTCTTTCCATTTTCATTATAGGGAAGGCCATCAGAGTATCCCCTTGTGATGCAAATTGGCAAGAAAGAATGAGATGAGATTTAAGTGCAGTGAAAAATACACCCAATACTTACTACTGCCGCTGCTAAAGAATGCACTTTTTTGTCGAAATGCAAAAAGTCATTCAGTATGGCGTAATAGATTTTAATGCCTTTCTTCATCTTTGTAAAAAAAAGCATTTTCTCACACCTCAGGGTGAGAAGCTGCAGTTGTATCAAAAAGTGCAGCTTTCTCAAGTCCGAATAAGCATCAGAGGGGCTTCCTCCTTGTCAGTTTTACATTTTGAATATATTTCGTGCTCCTGTTTAAGATGTAAATCTCTCCAACTTTACATTAAAGAACTGAAATTAAAACCCCGTAAACATTTTCTAAAAGTTTGTTGTCTAATACATATTGTGTTCCAGTGCTTAGTGCTACCCAGACTGCACTGGGGCCTACGTGTCTGCTATTTGTCATGTTCATTTTGGCCACAAAGTTGTGGAAATATTTCAGATTGGATTTAACTTTGGGATTTAATAGTGAAATTCAAATTTTCATTTGATCATCTATTGATCATCTGAAAGGCTTAAAGCTCAGAGTGAAGCGATCCAAATCTTACCCTCAAATGTTTGGGTTTTTTTTTGCATGCATACACTGGCTACAGGATAACATCAGCTAATAACACATACGCGTTTATATCCAGCTCAGCCACTGGCTAATCATGTGTGTCAGCGTTTCCTGTTGTTTTCTTTTTTCTTGTATCTTACATATATGAAGCAGATTCTCAGCGATCCCGGGAATTTCGCAGACAACACTTTAACGTCAGTTTGTGCCGCCCCCTGGTGGATTTACGCCTAATGACGTCTTTCCATTCATTTTGTATGCAATCATACCGCCTTGCCTTTTGTGTAAACACACTATTTCAGTTGAAAACTTGCATAAATGAATAATAAATAACACCCTTGTTCTCCTCAGTATATTCATTGGTTTTGTACTTTATTTTTTTTATATCATCATAGAGATTAATCTTTTTGGAATACGTGATTTTCTGCTTTGTAACAGTGTTTCCATTTACAATGACCTTGTGTTGCTCATCCACAGTGACCACAGCCCAGCAGCTTCATTAATTAGATCTTCAAACACCACTATGCTGCCATAGTGGGAGTGATATGTCTATGACATTGAAAAGATGGTCACACTCCAGCTAAAATCCTCTGCTCACATGCGCTGCATAGCCTCACTCACATTAACATCTTCCAAAATACTGAGCTATTCAGATCATGTATCCGGTATCCCACAGGCGTGTTCCCTTTCAGTCACAGAGGTAAAAGGTTGACCCCCCACCACCACCACCACCCACTATGTCCCCCACTGCCCTGATTTTCAGATCTGCACCTGAAACTCTCAGCAATGTACCAACAATGAATGCCTTATTATCCTTCAAATATACAGCATTGATTCACTTCATCTCCTTAGCCCACAGGGGAAATTCTGTTCTGATTTGTGTCATGGAAAAGTGTCTTGCTCCATTATGCCATTGGCTGATTTTAGATTAAAGAACTTGCGCTACATCACCGCAAGCCTTGTGACAGCCCCCCATCCTGGTCCCCTGATTGAGCTAGCTTGCCAGTCCAGTCTATATATAACCACCTCAATCAGCTCAGTGGCTAGTTGGACTTTAGCTGACCTTACTACATTATATGGACCAGAGGGACCTGTAAACCTAATGCTCTTTGTGGTGAGTGGCTATTCAGGTCCTCTCATGGAAACACTGGCAAATGACCAACTGCACTGACAGGACACAGATCCAGCATTAAAATATCTATTTTTCTCTGGTTGTCTGCGCCTTTATTTATTTAGTAAAAACCATGTGAAGACATGCATATTGGAGCTCGACTTGCACAAACACTTGCAACTGCGCATATCCACAGAAACAGCAACAACAATTTTATGAGGCAAAGAAGCCACAACTTTTGACATCTTTGCTTGTCTACTGTAGGACTTGTGTCTTTGCTACACTGGGCTGGGATAGATTTAATTCTGGGGAATCTTTAAGAATAACTCCTTTGTAATTCAAGGTGGGTGACAAAGAAGTGCAAGTGTCAGTCTGCCTCTGACGTTTCCAAGGAGAGCACTGCATTGCAAGTCTCTCCCTAAACTCTGTGCTTGTCTGGGTGTAATAACTTAGGTCAGCATCTCTTAGGAATCGGTATACTCTTTTTGGTCGTAAAGAGAAAATAACATTACTAACTCCTGGAAACTCACAGGCTCCAGGTATTTATTTATAACTGCTTGAGGGGACTCTCAACAAATGATGAACCCGTTCAGCTGTCAACTCCCACATAAAACTTGTAGCCTGCAGTTTCTCCTCCTCACTGTTCACTTCGCATTTAAATGACTACACATCGGTGTAAAAGAAGAACTTGCATAGCAGGAAATCACAGGCAAGAATATTTGCTTCCTCGTGCCATTTGTCTTCCTGGGATCTGACCTAAATTAGCTCCGTGACCTGCAAGAGAGGTAGAGGCAGAAAAAGACCATGAGAAATAGAGGAAGTGATCTTTATATTAATCGTTAAACCCAACCCACAATGTTTAGTGAAGCGATTACGAGGAAAATCCCAAGAAAAGACTCACCAATGTGAATAATCATCTCAGCGTCTGTGAGATGTGCAGAGACGGGGAGCAGGAAACCGATTAATGAGGATACAGTAGTATTGGGAATTTGTAAAGGATTTTTATCCCATCCTGTTACTCAGTAATCATGTTTTTAGGATGCAGCTTGTCCGCCTGTGTGAAATCCCCTGTTTGTCAGCAAGAGTTTATCCACACGAGAGCTGCTCAGCCTCAACTCTCAAATATATCATCACAACATTTTGAGGCTGGGTAAACAAAATCTTGTATCATCTCATCTAATCGTGTGACATCTTCTCTCGAAAACACCCCCTCAAATTGAAAAATCAACTTTTTCTACTTGTAAATGAAAGTGAATTTCTCTTGCTTTGCACTATCTGCTGTGAACAGAGAAAAGAGGGAATTTAGCCAACAAAATTAGGATACGAGGTCTTGTACTTTATTGAAACTCTTACATATTTGATGACTTTGATGTTAAAAAGGCTTCGTCCCACTTCTGTTTTTTGTCTTTACTTTGAGCCTTTTGGCTCCTTTGATTTTAGATAGCTGGGCTTCAAAGTAGGTCTGTGATCATGTAAGTTATTTTAAGCAAGATGGCAAAGTTGATGCATGCTTCCATCGACTGGAGAAAGGAATAGTTAAAGTCTTTCAGGGTCACCATATTTTATTCCTGAGGGTCCTTGACAAAACATCACTCTCTCCTGGTGTGACTCATGCTTCTGGCTCAAGACCAAACTAACAGCCAGTGTGGCAGGGCGGCAATCACGTACAGAAATTACACACAATATTCTGTTGAAAGTAATCCTTGTCTTTGAACTCGTGTCTGATGACAGGCTGGGCTCCGCTGGAGACACTAGAAATGTTCAAATGATGACTGGGGGACACTTGGGGAAACTGCTAAGTGAAATGCATAATCAGCGCACTGGTGCATAGATACAGCGGCCCGGCTCATATTTCGTGCATAAAGGTGATTATATTTACTTTGAAGAAACTTTTTCTCAAAAAACTATGATACAGAATCAACAGTACATATGTAACTTTGTATGCAAAGGGAAAATTATGCAAATAACCAACTGTATGTACAAAGGTCGCGTTGGAGACTCCGATCCTGTAAAATGTCCTAATTTGTTGATTGATGGAAAGTGGTAAGAGGAGAAATGCAGGAGTGCTAACTTCACCGTACTCTGCACCAGCTGGCCGAGTCTTCTCAGACTGCGCCAACTTAAAGCACTATGATTATGATTACTGTTCACCTCCTAACTGGATAACAACATGTATGAATTTGAAAGAGTTGGTAAGACAAGCTCAAGGCAAGTTCATATACTGCCGAGTGTTTGTTTTCTGACAGACATTAATTCACATCTAATGAGCATTGATTTATTCCTGTGCCGTTCTTGGAGCAGGCATTGATCCATATGTTCCTCTTTCAGGCTGTCACCCGTGCTAGTTATCCTGTCCCCAGAAAACAAGAGCATGGTGTTGAGTGATTAGCACTTGCTCCTTTCTAAAAAGGAAGAAATGCTAATCTAAAATTTACTCAAAGTAGGAGGTAGACCCGTGGGAGTCGATAACTATCCAACGGAGGTCACTGACAAAGTCGTAATGCAGTCTCCTGGATGTAATAAAACTGCCTGAAAGAAGGCTCATTCTCTCACCGTTCCCGTCTCGTAAATAATACAGCTATGATTACATCACAACATCACAACAATAGATGGATTGATGATCACTATTATTTAGTGATGTGTCTCTTTGTGTGGTCCACTGGCTTGGGATGAGGGGCTGATGGCCATTGGAAGGTCAGCTGACCAGAAAAGAGTAGTTACACAGTCCATTTCCCCTCTGTGCTAATTAGCATGTCAACTGTAAAGGCACCTCCAATGAGGCGTTCAGGGATGGATAAAAGAGGAAAGGAACAGGGGGCAGAGCCTGTCAAGGAAGCTTTTCTGTGCCATCAAGCTGCCACTAAAACTTGACCTTTACACCAGTCAGGAAGGGAATTCTGCATTTATCGGAGGCAAGCGTTCGGTGGTGGGGGGTTGTCATGTTGTTGTTGATGTCAGACCTAAACCCACTGGTTCTCGGTATGAATGAAAAACTTGAACAAAGATTTTGCTATTCTTAAGCGCTGACTGAAGGTCACTACTATTGGCATGTATGTGTATTCTCACATAGCAGGAGATGCACAGGAAACTTCAGAAGTGTCGAATGTCATCCCACTTGAGCTGTTTTTTTAATGGAATAAAGAAGCAGTAGGATTCAGAGAAAGTGGAGAGGTATAACGGGAAATGGCATGCAACAGCAACACTGATTAGTACGACACCATATGGCAGTGGAATGAAATTTCAGGCATATTAAAAGTTAGAAATTTGAAGTTTTATTGTTGATAAAGCCGAAGGATTTCAAGGATCTTACTTTTTGTTTATCCTACAGCTGTCAACGCTTTATCTATATTGCATCAATTCTTCTTTCTTTTTTTTTCCCTTTTACTTCAAGAATACATTTTCAGAATGATGGATGACCAGAGCATCTTGGCCTTTAGACAATATTCGGGTGTTGTCGCTGTCATGTCCAAAGGTGAAATAGAATTACTTCCCCCTGTTCCCTCTGGATGAGGAGCAGATGCAGACAGAGCATCATCAACATTCAAAGAGTGCTCACAGACACACTGCACCTCCATGAATACAGATTGAATCTCTGTCTTGGTTAATGTAAGGTCTTGTTTTCATTCTGCGTTCCCTCACACTCTAAGTTTATTATGTCCAGAATGAATCACTTTGGGAACAAATTTACAGGATAAGGTCAATTTTCCAGGATTTCTGAACTGGAGGCTAAAATGGAGAAAGATGACATGTTCTGCAATATTCCAGCACAGCAAATTCCTCAAGTTGTCCCAGGTCTTTTCTAATATTGTTTGAATTATTGCAAACAAGCAAGCAAAATGCTAATGCTTTATGCAGTCACAAAGCTAATACACAGTATGCAATAGCAAAATTGATAGTAGCATCGTATTAAAAAGTTAGAAGCCAAAAATGACGAGGAAGACTCAAATTGAAAGATTTAAATTATTAAAAAATATTAACAAAATAACAAAACTTGGACTTACTGCATGAGTTGCAGCACAAACTGCAAAAAAGTAAAGGAAACGATCTGAACAGCATAAAAAAGAAGTATCATTGTGACAAATAAGATGCAAAAGAAAAAAAAAGCTCATCTGTAATGTACACCATCAGGCTGGTTTATCGTATCATAGAAAAGGGTTTAAAAGCGTCATCAAACTGTCCCCTTTACAGCGGCCTTTTCATGGGCGTCTTTAAAGCAGCTGAATGATGAATAACTGGCTATATGAAGAGAAAAAAGAGGTATTCTTTCCAGATGCAGAGAAAATGTCATTTACCCTGTAGTATGGCATGCAGTGTAACTATTGATTATATGTCTTTCAATCTGAATCTGCTCTCTCCTCACTAGGCATCCGCCTCGTGCTCTGCGTTTCACTTAAGCGGATGTGCATATTTTGCATCTTCATCTTCCCTCCGTCCCTCTTGGGATGCATAATGCCTCGCATTGCGTAACAGGAGTGTTTCCATTCACAGTACTCCTGCTCCAGGAATAAACATATGCTTATGTTCACAATTTTACTTTTATGCATTTGTTAAAAATTTGTTCCACCCTTCTGTAATTCATCTGAAGGCACAAATGGTGAATAGACTGAGCACATTTTTGCACAGCTCATGCCGTCACTTCACCCCCTCATGTTTGTTTTGGGTTCTGGCCACCACACCCGTTTCGGAAATCAAATCCCTTCTGTTCATTAGGAGTGTTGGTAAGCATTGTGGTGAAATGTTATATGCTGCGTGTTTGCACCAATGTCTCTAATGGGATCTTGGTTGGCTGTGCAGTACACAGACCAACCCCACAGCAAGGCCACACGCCCACTCTGTGCAGTGAAATGAGATAATAATAAACCATGTAATACGCATACATCTGAATGCACACTAAAAACATTACTTAGTATCATTTTTCTCCCCGAACAGCTCTCAGTAAACTCAGCAGTACAATAAGGTTGTGCAGACTGGCCCTGTAGCAGCAATGTTTGTTAGTTGCCCAAGTGTTTCACTCATTTTCAGGGAGAAAGCCCAAGGCTGCTTTTCACCTCATTTTAGACATGCGCCTGTCTGGCATTTGAAATATATTTGAAATGACATATTTTACTCTTCGGGCATTTTCAAACATAGCCAGCCAAGGTCATCAGTTCATCCCGAGAAGTCCGTATGCCTTGATTGATTGATGGTGTGAGTGGAGGTTATTGTTTGGTTTGTGGTTTTTCTGAAATGAGGACACGCATTGGCATTATCGTGGTCAGTCACTTTAGCAGATGACACCCTTAGAGGTACATTTACAGAAGCTGGTGCCCTGCTCTGTGACATTGAGTCTTGGAATTTGTTTTGATGACCTGCGAGGAGTAAAAAGGAGCCGAGAAATCTGCTGAGGGTGGCAATCTAGCTGCCGTGCTGTGCATTAGGGATTTTCCGTTTCCTTGAGCCCTTTGGTGCTCTGTTGCAGGTGAACAGGTGGACTGTTCGAGCTATCGAATACACAGGGCTCCGGCCACGTGCACCTCTGCTGAGCCAGCACACTCATTAGACCCTCCAACTAGTGAAACTCAATGGGAGACTATCCAACCGTTTGCCCGTCTCTCAGGATTTTCAGCATGGCTGCACTGGCAGACCGGAGTGAGATATTTATACGAGCCAAATGTTTGTGTGCCTCTACAGGCGAGGCAGTTTATGTGGAGGAAAACAGCCACTCATAAAAAAGGCACTGCTTTCACATAAATAGATATTTATTTTTCTAACGTGTTCCCGTTTTATTGTACGCAAATGCCTCTTAAGATATTTTCAAGCACCTTTGATGTCAACAGAGTGGCAAAATTCACATTTAATTAGCGCCTTGTGTGAGGAACATCTCCCCTTCTTATTAGCTCCGTTTATGTATTTATATCTCATTGTCCTCATTAGAAAATCACTGGGATTTTTTATGGTCCTTCGTCTCTTTAAAACACTAAGTACACTGGTTTTTTGTGCATTGATTCAGGGCTGACTTGGATGAGATAGCTGTAAGACAGTGCAGCTGCCATCCCTGCAGCCAGCGCGCATCTGCAGCATGAAGAAGTAAAGGAGCTTTTCTCTCCAGTGGCAGTGTTTGTCTGTCTTTGGATCAGGGCTTTGCTCTTTGGCTGTGTGCTTTGTAGTCTGCACTTGGCTTGCGGGCCCCACTTCCCTGCGCATCTCTCTGAGTCTCCATCCACGTTCTCACTCTCTGACTGGCTGTGGCAAGCAGAGCCTCATCGCTTTATGGCCCCAGTCACAGGATGACGTTCTTCTTTCTGGTGCTCCCCTACTTGTTCTCAATGCATAATTGGAATGCTTCTGGGTTCTCATGCTGATTGAAGAGTCTTGTTGGGATGGTAAAGATCTAACAGCGGAATTAGTCAGGGATGTCTAATAGTTTTTCTCCTGCCATTGTCGTGGCTTTCTTTCTTTTGGTGTCATGTCCTCTAAGGGTAGAGAATGTTGTCAGGTGTGAAAGAGTGTGAATGTGTCAGTGCAGACAGCAGGGATAGCTTTGGACAGGCAGAGAAAGGCTTGTCTGTCTTTAATCCTTCCTGGCACGATTGATTTAGAGTCACTTTGCTGTGAATAGACCTTTCAGCTCTTCTCGGGAGAGATGGGGAGACGTGGCGAGCCCTGCATCATTGATAGGTGCATCACCGAGGGCCCCCTAAATGCCGTAGTCAAGGCCCAGACTCCAGAGTAGAAAGCCGAGGCATCCGACCAGAACCAGCACAGCACCACAACATTTTGGATGCTTGACTAAACATGTGATGGACAGTGGAAAGGCTTCCTCTATGGAAACATATCAGCGCAGGATTGAAAAGACAAGTGTTTTTGTCACTTTTTAAGAATGCACGGGCGAAAGCTGAAAGTCAATTGAGATCTGCAGACACTGTGCACTTGACCCCATAAAAGTTTAGTTACCTTTGAAATTAAGTGTACCTGTTCATAGAAAGCAGCATATCGTCTTATCACTCAGCCAGTCAGGCAGCACGAAGTCTCTCCCACTGTGTGAATTCGCCAGGATCCCCTAGGTGAATGAAACTTTAACTTAGGCAGATATAGCTTTTTTAATCTTACATTCCACATCTGTCATCCCGCCTCAGAATCCATGCAGTGTTTATTCTGAGCCTGAAAGCACCTCCACCATTGCAGTTTCTGTGAATAATTTACTTGTTATACAACTCACATTGGCTGTACAGCGTTCGCGGGGGAATGGCTAGGATGCCCCCAGAAAGCCTGGGGAGACAGAAGGTGGCGAGTTTTGCTGAAAAGCTGTATATGTCCTACAGCTTACCATGTCTAGCATCATAGGGCAAAAAAATATAGTGAAAGATGTGGGTCACATAATGTTTTCATTCGTAAATGTTCCTTTTGAAGCAGATTTGCTTGTGTCTTCAATATTTATGCATAGTACGAATTCCAAACACTGTCAATAGGACTGAGTGTGTTCATATTGTGTTGTACATCTGAAGTGTTTTTAATGTACGAATAATCTGCTTATTTGTGCTTTCTAGATGAACATTTACTATATACCTGGCCTGCAGCTGTTAAATAGCTTTATAATTGCATTCAGCAAGAAACGGTCAATAGCCATTGTGAGAAGTCACAGTATGATCTCTGCTGTTGACAGTGTTTGCCTTTAATGCACTGTTCGTTCTAATTCAAGCTTCCTTTAGGTATGCCAAAGCCAAGGTGAGTCAAAGGATAAACCAGGAGTGATGATGTGAAAAATATCTACCACCCTTCATTTTCTTCTGTTTGGCCGGGTTTGACCACCGTGGAGGACTGATAGAAATGGAGAATTTATTTTTCAGGAAGGAGACTGAAAAAATAACCTTGTCTGACAGGCACAAGCAAACACTCTCTGTGGAGGGACTATCCTTAAAACGATTCTTTTTCCTTCACAGCGTGCTTCAAACAAGACCTTTTCCACTCACTGGGTAGAAAATACAGATCTTTACTGTCTTTACTTTAAGGCTTTGTCACTTTTATTTGATGTTTACATTTGATTTATTATGTTTGTTGTTCTGTGATTCTGGTTCTCTCTCGCAGCTGGCAGGGTGTTGTTCTTATGTGATAAAATGAATCAGTGGCTTGCGAGATCATCTGGCGAAAATTGAAAAATCTTCTTTTAGCCGCGATGAATATCCTCTGTCTTCATTTCAGTGCAAAATCAATGCCGGCTTAAGCGGAAGACTCTGTGTGCCGGGGTGGGGGAGGGTTTGGGTTTTGGGTTGATTTTTTCTGGTAAAAAAGAAAGATGGAGTTGCAGTAAAGGGCAAAGGG
>VUQR01001176.1:25947-42102 GCA_015108515.1 Hemichromis elongatus
GTGAGGCTCTCCTCGTCTTCTGCTACAGGCTGTGATCAGAGGAATCACTAATTCACTTTTCTTATTTGATCCCCTAATCACAGGGCCTTTATTAACAACACTGGAGGACATAGAGTACGGTAGTTGGCAGCTTTTAAACATGTAATGGGAGACGCCTGCAAAACAGATATTTTAGTTCCTCAAACAGGTCATATTTAAGTCATGTCTGACTGTGCGTACTGTGATCCTTCTGTTGACGGGTGGCAGGAAAAGACAAACATATAGACTCTTGCTTTTGTTGCAATATGTGTTTTTTTTCTCGTTTAGCTTCCATTTCAAACCGTTCAATCCTACTTAGGAGGTACAGCTCAGTCCTGTTAATGGAGAATTTCTCTCACGTCTTCTTCACCCCGGCAGTCTTGCCTCCAGGTATGGCTCATGCGTGGGCACTCCCTCATTCCTTCCACAGCCCAGTGGTGTTAAGCTTTCTGATTAAATGCCATGTAGAGGGCGTAGTATAATAAAGGCTGGCCCTGCAGTTAGCAACCAGCTGACTGCAGCAGATGGCTGGGCGGCAAACCAGATTACAGCCATCCGTCTTTAACGCTCTGACCTCATTGTGCCTCCGTCGACCCAACACGCTGAGCTGAACACCAGTGAAGGTTTATTAGCTCAGAATGAGGAAGCAGAACTTTGCAAGAGAGACAGGAAGCACCGGAGCATGCACATAGGGATGTCGGGATGGCGAGGCAAAAAAATGAAGGAAAGGTGGAAGGTATGGACCGAGGTGGAAGAAAAAAAGAAATGAGATATCAAAGGATGGCGGGGAAGAATGACTTGGTTATGTGTTGGGGGTGGGGGAGAAAGAGGTCAGCCATGTCAAAGGTGAAATTAGATGTCACTGTAAAATTTTAGAAAAGGATCAGGAAAAAGGCAAAAAGTCATGGAAGAGGAAGGAAGCAAATTTGGGCATGTAAAGGCCAATCAGGCTGCGGCACATCCTCGATGTCTTACTCACAGCCCAACAACAGCAGCAGCCACATCCAGCTGCGTGTTACATTTGTGTGAAGACAGAATTATGTTCAATTCCTGGCTGCACCTTATTTTTCCCCAACCAATTAAAGCTGGAGTGGGGTTCTTCGCCTGACTCTGTCAAGTGCCCTGGCCTCGGGCTACAAAGCACACGGTTGCAGAGCAACTGAGGGAATTAAGTAACGTGTTTAATAATGCGCTGTTTGGGGACCTCTGGCTATGATTCTGTTTGGATTCACATCATTTATTACAATTTCAGGGTAGTAAATGTATTTGTCCTGAGCTTTGCAATTAGAGCAACAGTGAAATGATGTTAGCTTCTTAGTTTCCCCGCACTCCTAAAACTAAAAGCGGCGTGTACCAGACGGTATATGACCCAACAATGGCTCCGTACGAGACGGGGGGAAAAAAGCACTAAACATGTTTGAAAGAGGTTCGGCATGGGATTAAGTCTATCCTCAAAGAGCATGCAGCAAACGACTGAAGATAGGACGAAAAAACAGTTTTATTTGCTTCACAAAACAGTAAAATAAGTGGCAATTTGATCTGGATTATTTAACTCTGAATATGTTTTATTTAAATAGGATTTAATGGTAATTTCATGCTTGAGACTCTGCATTTAGGAACATTTGAGCCTGAAGTCTGGTATTTGTGATAATGTGAGCTTTGTGTGCAAACCCTGACAGCAAATTACAATCAGAAGTTCAGTTTGGGAGAGGCTGACTTGGGTTCAGATCCTGTGTACTTTGGTGCAGTTTACATCAAATATGAAATCTACTGTAACTGCTAGTGTACCACTGCTGAGGAAAGAGTATCAGCTCAGCTGTCTGTCACTTTTTTAAACATGAAAAAAAAAAGGTTCCTCTGCAGCGCCTGTCTCGTCAGAAACCTGCGTATGCAGGCGGATCTCTGGTTCTTTGCATTATAGATGAGATTTGAAGACAGGTGAGTATGTGTGGAGTCGCTTCATCATTTTTGCATCTAAAAGAAAAATAGCAATAATACCAAGTAGTATTCCACTGTAAAGTATATTTTCAATTATTATGCAGCTGTCGGGTAAACGATGATGTGAGCTACTCTGGGACTGAACGTTAATGTGAGGTGAGCACTTGCAGGGTGGGAACTTAGGATGTTTTGGACAATTTGACAAGAAAAACTATTTAACATCCCAAACACAACAAGAGTTAGTAAAGAACCAAAGTGAGTTAGTAGCTGGTAAACACAGGAGAGCTTTGAACATCTTAACAATAATGTTTTTAATTTATTAGCTGACCAAGAAGAAAGTACAGAGACAAAAAAGAAAGAAAAAAGTGTTTTTAAAATGACAATCAATGGTGAGCCTTCATATTTTCTGGTGGTTTGAATATGTAGATAAGATATTAGCTATTTTGAAAGTTCAAAGCTGGCCATCCCCACATAGCCCATGAAGTCAGGTTTAGGTTTTTCAGTGCAAAGTTAATATTCTTCACCAGAGCACTCTTTAGTCTTTAATAAGTGTCACACAGACTCCGTTTGGTATCCCGAGATCGTTGCTCTGTTTTCCTGTCAGCATGCACAGAACATGCAGGCAAGGGTTTTATCTATCTATAGTTTACCCACCGCGAGAGCCAATACACTAACTTACTGAGACCTTATCTCACAGATGGTCCGCTAATTCTTTCTTTTCAGAGCCTCGTAAGATTCTAATTAGATGCTCCACAGTTTTCTTAAGATATGAATTGAGCAAACTGACAAAATATAAGTTTTGCTCTTCTTGTCTCTTTTCACAGAATCTCATATAAATAAGCAATACTTTCCCGTGTTGTGCGAGGAACTCTAAATGTTCCACAGCATTCTCAGAACAGCCTGCTGAGGCGCCAGTCGTTAGCCAGATGTCCCCAAAGGCAGAACTCGAGGACGGTGCACCTCTGTGGTGGCTGCATCCTCCTCTGAAATGATCAGATCTTTCACGTCTTTGGAAATTGGAGCAGTCGCTTCTGTCGTGGCACACACTCTTGTAATGAGTATTCGGTGTAACCTTTCACAACGGTGACAGGTCTCAGTGTACCTGCTCCCCTGGGCGTTACCATGTCACCAGATGTGGGACAGTGTCTTTAAGGTGTTTCTCCAACAATCTACCACCCGCTCTCTGCTCTATTTTTGTCACCAGCGACGGGAAACATGAACAGTTTGGACAGAAAGGCTTCTCCTTCCAGCGCCCTCAACCTGTATATCTTCTTGTCTTTCCTTGTTTCTTTTGTTGTTGTTTTTTTCATGTCAGTAAATTATGAGCGTTTTCTCAGCCGGCCAAGCTGAACCCTTTAGATTTCTGTGATGAATGTGCGGTCGTATATTGCTGTCTGTGGACTTGGTCATCACAGTGGAAACTACAAGCTTATCTATGCAATGAGACATATGAGCTCTGTCTCAGGGCTTTGTCTACATGCCACACGTGAAATATTGCATTGCAACACCCAGGCAAAACTTCCCAGAAGTCGGATGTTGCCACAGCATGGCGCAGGCCTGTTATTTGTCAACATTTTTAAGGAGCGGCAGTGAAAGCATTAGTCAAGAAATAGGCTCGTGCGACAAAGATGTGTTTCTTTGTGCTTCTGTGGCGAGGAGAAAAAGGGTCGGTGTGCCGCACGATTCCTCCAACTCCCTGTTTGCTCTGTATTCATTTGTCTGCCTCTCGTTAGGGGCAAATCTGGATCATTAACTTTCATTTCACACTGTAACAAAGGCCTTCACACAAAAAAATGATGTGCAGTGACTTATTGGAGACTCAGAAGAAGACTTTTATTGCAATAAGGAGGACCCTGCTCTCCAGCGACTGTAGTAGTGTGAGGAGTCTGTAATGAGCCAGCAACATCACATATAGCCTACTGTAGATGGAGAAGACGAGATAGCAGATAGAAACAAAGCATAAGGCAGAGATTGATGGTGCTGCTCTTCTTCATTTCATTTTCCTGCACGAGGACAGAGATCTGCATCAGCAAAGTTGCTGGCCGAGGAGGAAGAATGTGATTTGAAATAATTCTCGTCTTATTTCAAAGCTTTTAGTGGATGTTTTAAATGGGGGGTTGCATCTTTAATCATTACTAAAGCATGTTATTGCCTGAGAAATTTTAATTAATCAGTAAAAATTCAGTTTGACTTTTATGTCTAATTCAGCAAATAGATTTCAAAAGCCTTGCAGCTGAAAAACAAGGGCAGTGAACCAGTGAATGGATTTAAAGCATAATTTTGTTTCTGTACAGTCTAATGTGTAAGACAGAAAGTCAAGTGATATTAAATGTGTTGTTATTTTTTATAGAAGGCAGGCTTCTGGCTGCTTAATGTTGCTTTCTTTCTGATTCTTTCAGTAAAAGATTTATAGACACCTAAAAACATTGAGAACTGCTGAAATCACCTTGTTGTGTCTGCACGTGACAGTGCTAATGCTGCTTCTCTTGTTCTGTGCAGATTTCCTGATCACACTCTTTAACTCTAAGCTTTAAGTATTAAAGCAAGTGCATTCCTATTGTTTTTGATATTACTTTTTTTTTTGCCTGTGAAGATGTACAGCGTGGTTCTGGCAGTCCGTGTCATTTTTCTAGTCATAATTAACCCGTATCTAAAGCGCCTCTCAATCTGTCCTGGCAGTTAGCAAATCCCCACAGGCATATGAAACTGCAGGAGAGCTAAAGCTCTGATTTTGTATCTCATTAACACACCGAATGAGATATTAATCTCCCTCAGACATGGCACAACCCTGAGCAAATTGTTGGTGTTCACTCAAGAGGAAAATGATTTGCTAGCACTGCTGAAGGGCATGTTGAAGCCGAGCGTGTGAGCGACACATGACGTGTCAGATGTTCAGACATCCACGCAGCGGTCCACGTTACTGGTGCACAGTTATTTTTATTTGACAAGAGAAGAGGTTACCCAAAGCTGTGAAGTCGCTGGCATTTTATGTCTTTATATTGTAGTGTCGGATTGCTTTGCGCTAATGATTAGTCAATCATACACAGACCACTAAAAGCACTTAACTGCACACCTGCCACTATTGTTTGCATCTGTGTGAAAAGGATGCTGACAGTTTGAAAAGAGCAGAATAATGCGAGTGCACCTCTACAAACACCCAAGCTTCAACTGCCTGCTCCAATATAAAGACAACACAAAGAGGTATTGAATGGTGTAACTCAGCAGACTGTTCTTGCAAAGCCAGCCGCTTCAAACGAAGATCTCTAACTAAGGCTAATGTTTTCTTTTATGCTCTCCAGGTGCGTGAGAATGCCAAACAAGATCTCAAGGATGGGCTGGCTCTGTACAACTCAGAAAACAACATAGGCCTGCGAAATGCCTGGAACATCATCCAGGCAGAGGTAGGCCCATAAGTAACATCATGCATTTACGATATGAGAAACAATTGTGTGAATTTTTAAGCACAAATGACTAAAATCTATTCAGATATTCCAGCTAATGCATGTCCTGGCGTGTAGCTGTGGTGTTAGTGTGACCTTAAAGCCCAAACTGGCTGTCCGAATACACTTGAGTCCTTTTTTTGCAGTCCTATAAAGGAGAGTGACCAATTAAAATAATTTCTTTCATTTTTAAATTAAAGTTTGTTTGAGCTTTTTTGGGGCCGCTGAGGACACAGAGCATTAACTCATCTTCTGTCTGACATTTGTATGGCATCACCAGTGGAAATGCTGTGGCGTGATAGGGTACACCGACTGGCACGAGGCCCTGAAGGACAAAGTAGTGCCTGATCGCTGCTGCCAGGAGCATTACCAGAACTGTGGGCGAAACTCCACCAACATGTTCTGGAACAGGGTGAGTTGACCTGGACTCCGATGTAGTGTTTGAGTTTTGCTTCTCAATGTTTTGCTTTTGCTTTCAAGTATAAGAGTCACGTATTTGCTCTTTATGAAATATTCAAAACGAACAGATTTACTGTATTAAAATGACAGACTCCACAGAATGTACTTAATATATTTAAGTTTTAGTTTTGTAGGGTATGATTGATGCACAAAGTAATTTTCTACCTAATCTTGGCTGTTAGTTAGTGTTACCTTGACCTTTCTCTTTCTAAAACGAATACTCTGAAAGTATTCTGTTGGATTCACGCAATATATTCCTGACCAGATTACAGGAAACATGCTGGGCCCGAAACTGCTTTGACATCAGAATCAGAATACTGTATTAATCCCTAAGGAAATTATCTGGGTTACAGTTGCTCCAAGACAGTAACAGTAACAGACTAAACTATTTGAATATCACAATATGTTCCAGAAATAGCACTAATATATACAAGTCACTCAATTCTATATGATTAGTGCATTATATATGATTGACATTTGACTCTTACCTGTGAACTGTGTCATAGAGCGTGTGCAAACAGGGTGTAACTATTGCACTGTTTACAGTGTATTAGATGGAGGAGTTGTACAGGGAGATGGCCACGGGCAGGAATGACTTCCTGTGTCGTTCAGTGGTGCTTTTTGGTACCATTTATCCCTCTTTGTTTTGTTACCGTCTCTCCTCATAGTAGGTTTTCCATTTACTTACGATATGTGTTCTAAAACTGTCTGCAGACTGAACAAAGCCGTTTTTGCAGTTTTGACTGTGGCTGACTCAAGCAGATTAACATCGTACCAACGGAAACAGAAGTTAACTTGAGGTAGCCAACAATTAACTGGCTGGCTGTGAACCTCAGCACAACAGGAACCCCGGTTGTTTTTTCACTTTACCGCCAGACTCTTTCTGTTTATCTTTTTTCCCTCAAAATATATACATGTGAAGTACTTACTGACATTGAAGCCTTTTTAGGCTGCACAGGCATCTTTCTTTTATGGAGGGACGTAAGCAAAGTGGACAGCTAGGATAGCAACAAGGTCTTGACTGGTGCATCTACATAACAAAAGAGTTTTTGCGTCCCCGAGGTACGAATATGTAATTGTAAAACGGTTGTCTATGTTTTCAGTAAACGCCGCGCCTGTGATGGGGTGGTATGGTTTTAGGATCCTTCATTTCAATCTGCACTTCCCTGAGAAAATGTTTCCCTGTTTCTCTCTGCTCCCTTGGTTTTGTAAATTCGCTACAAAATCCAAACAGAGTTCTGCTCTGTTCCTGAGTCATGCCGTGTAAAAATAGCTGTCTGTGGTGCACCTTTTTCCTAAGTCCATTTAATCTCCAACACCTCCAGCACCTGATATTTTTGACTGCACCTCAGTTTTCAATCTTTTTTAACTCCTCAACACTCAAGTACCTCAAGATACCTGTCTGCCATTGTCTAACACACTCCTGTTGTCCTTGAAAGTTTAAGGTACCATATTTACAATTTTCAGTTGAGCTTCACGCTATGTGTCATCTGCATCACAGGCCAACCAATTTATCTTGTGATCCTGATCTTTAACAGACTGTTTAACAACATTAGATCTTTCAGTTTTAGGCCAGAGAAGAAGAATGAGGAGGGGTTTTTATGACGTACATAGAGACTGACATTAAGCAATGTTCTTTGCACTCTCTAAGCTGAAATTCATATTTCCATTGTGAGATTGAACCACTTGTTCTTCCGATTTGTTCTTGTTCTTCCACTGTGTGTGGAGTTTCAGGTGGAGGGCCGCTGTGGCTCCGATTAGTGTTACTGTGGCTCTTTTGTACCTCCTGATTACTGCTGCAGCTGTGCTCTGGGTTTTCAAAAGTGGTATTTTTCAATTCTTCATACAATCCTTCTCAATATGGATTTCCAACCCAACAATTAAGTTGCAGTGTTAAAAGGTCATGTCATGACCACTCTTATACAATGAGGCTAATTTAAAATAATCTGCATATTTACATGGTTTTAGTGATCGCAGGTTTTCCCACTGTTGTTGCAGTGTTCAGTTGCGCTTCACCAAGGACGTGTGTACATAACGTTTTTGGTTTAACGAGATTTTGTTAGTGCAAAAGGGCCGCAAAGCTGCAAAAGAACCACAAAGACAAAACCGCCATAGAAACTTGAACAGACTCAAAATGCAAAATGGCCATAACAGAGAGGTGCAGACGAGCATGCAGATGAACAGCTGCGAAGAGGCAAATTAACGCTGAAGAGGAACAAAGTGACCACAAAGAAAGGGACTGCAAAACCAAAACACAAAGTGACTACAAAGTCAACAACAATTGCTCCGTGTTGGGGGTTGTTGATACTTTTCTTCCCATTAACTCGTGATGTGTTGGGAAGTTGGATCGGTTAGATCAACAACGTCCTACTTTTTAATGCCGTGTTTGAAGTGCTTTAACATATTCCCTTTAAATTACACTTTTGTCATTCTAAAATACAATACTTGCCAGTTTTTGCTCCCCAAATTCAAAAGAGGCATGCATCTTTAAGCTTTAATCCATTGTTGTTTTTTTCCAACACTTTGTGGGTACTTAAAGTCGCTTTTAAAGTTTTCCTCTTATTGCCTAAATCCAATGGATTTTTCTATTGTTCGTCAGACAACAGCTCTTCTTTTCTCACAAAACCTCGTAGCACAATGTTCACCAGTATTCCCTCGTATTACTCCTCTAATCTGCCATTGGTCTGGCATGTGCTTCGTTAGCGCGTCCAAAGTAGAGGATTAAAAGCTGTAATATAATTGCCAAAATGAGAAAAGACAGACATTGAGCTGGCCCATTGGGGAAGCTCATCATTAAACGCTTGTGTATAATCTTGCCCAGAGGAGATGGCCACACGCTCTGTAGTTAACTTTTACATGCTGCCTCAGCAACCACGGGCCAGCAGGGGCCCAGCTTTGCTGCTGAAACCGCCCTCAGGTCTGTCGTGTTACATCCCTGCCAGTGAGTAGCCTCTGAATGAACCCAGGTGGGAATGTGTTTAAGCATACGATTAGTGCGCGTGTCGGCTTATGTGTCCCATACGTCTGCACATAAATGTCATCGCTCACAATTCACCTGTTTAATAACTCACCTGCTAGTTATCCCTCCTATGGTATACCTCACATTACAGAAATGCTTTCTTGCAGGAAAACTGCAAACTTGATGATTGAGTTTTCTCCTGGGTAACTGAGCAGGGGGCAGCCATCGCTCCAACTACAGTGTCATAAACTGAAAATGTATATTTTAATGGTATTTTAACACAGTTTTGTTCCTTTTTTCAGGGCTGCTTCGAGAAAGTGGAGGGATGGCTGGATGATAATAAGTATCTGCTGGGAACCATAGGCATGGTCATCTTGGTGGTGGAGGTAGGAGGATTTGTGAGAAACAGCTCTTTCCTGCTTCTTCTCTTTGCTTTGTGTCTTTTGCCAACATTGGAAACAATTAAAAGGTGATGAATGCTCACTGGGCATTTCGGGCTCCGGCACATCCTGAAATATTGAAGTTCCTGTCTTGTGCACCCTGATCATGTGTGAAGTGGCTTTGTGCCAAGAACGATATAAGGAGCTATGAGACGACAGGAGAGCAGAGATGCTGAATATAGAGGAGCAGGTATAGAGTCGCAGATTAAAGGCTCTAGCGAGTGGTGGTAGAAATTCCACCGGCGGCTCTGTTTGTCTTTTGCTACTAAACCTTGCTTCAGATGTATCCCTCTTTATCTTTGTGTCTCTTCAGAGTGTAGTATTTCCACTTACTTTGAGATTGCATTCTAAAAGTGTCTACTGACAGAACAATGGGGAATTTTTTTTTAACCATATTTGAGCAAATTTTGGCTGCAGGAGTTTTTTATATTACGTCTTTTGCTTTGTTTTTTTTCGCTCTGGTTAGCCAGTGTTTCAACAGAAGTCGTGATAGCACTAGGTAGCCAGCACAACTAACTGCACAGAAACCTGTGTAAACGTGGTGGACAACGAGGGCAGCAAGAACAATATGAGCTCATGCATGCATGTAACAACTGAAAGTGAGTGTGAACGCTAGACTGTCTGTATATGCCACTACTGGCAACCTGTCAGGGGGCTTTGCTTCAATTTGCACCTTCTTGAGAGAATGTTTTCACACTCCCTTGACTTTGTATATTCACTATAAGATCCAACAGACATCTGGTCTTTTTCCCCGACTCATCCTCTGTAGCAATAGCTGTCTGGTGCACCTTTTTCCTAAGTCCGTTTAATCTCAAACACCCGACATCTCTGACTGCACCTCACCCTCCAATCCTTTTCACTTCTTCTTCTGCCAAGGTGCATGACAAGTACCATATATTTTAATATCTCTGCCCACCTTTTGCTACAATATTTACATTTTGATGATATTTCATACGGATTTCTCAGATGTACAGTTCATTCTATGTGTCCGTACCCTTGATTTTATTTTTGATGCTGTGAAGACTTGTTTTTCGATATTTTCTTTCTGCCTACCCTGATATGTCTGTGACTCCGTGCACAGGCTTCACTTTGCTAATACATGAATTCATGGTTCATTCAGAGCAAGGTTTCCTGACCAAGGAGGGCAAATCTCCCTGTTGAGTTTTGTATGATTCTGCACGTAATAATGTCCCCGGGGAGGGATAGCTCTTGCACAGCCACATCAGAGAAATGTGTGCATTATATATGACCACACTATGCACTGAAGAATTTGTTAAATTTCACATTCTCCTCCAAACACACGTCAGGCATGTGCAGAACACTGAGACGTATGGGCGCGCACATGTCCTCCTCTGAGTCAGGCCAGACCAGGGGTACAGTTGGGAAATGTTTGCAGACATGACAATGAAGAGCGCCATAAATAAAGCTAATGTCCCACACATCCACTGTGGCACTGTTTTCTTTTTTTAGATTTAGGACCAGGAACATGCTGTAAATAACAAACTTTGTCAAAAGCCAGTATGTACAGTATGTGTTTATCTACAATGCTTCAGAAATCTTTCCACATTTTAAGCAGGAATCTGTGATTGAGCTTTAAAGCATCCTGCAGGAGCAACTGTCATCCTGTCTCTCAGACTGAAAGAAGCAGACAGCAGAAACTTCCTGTCAGAGTTGCACAGATGAGCTCAGATGTAAATAATTGGGTTGGCTCTAAAGCACTTTTTCATCTGTCCTAACTCCGTCTCAGCTGGATGTTTACCTAAAATGGCACTTTTTTTTTTTGATTGACGCCAGTTTAAGGTGGCATTTTCTCTGAAGCCACTCTATGAATTAGTTTTTGACTGAAACCAAACAAGAATCGGCAGCTTTCCCCAGCTAATCACAGACCATAGGGATCCCCAGTGGAGTCCACGTTTCCTTTTTTTATTAAAAACTATGCAGCAGTCAGTATTTTTCAGTTTCCCTGCCATCACAACTTTGCCAGATAATGGTTTTAGGATCAGCCTTGCGACTGTGTTTGATGTGCAAGTATCAGGGGTAATGGAAACTTCAAAGACATAGCTGGCTACTTTGATTCAATGGCATCTCAATTTACTTCATTGGCTTAATGCTTGCACATTTTGCCGTCACAAAGATTCCAGAGCTTCCATTTGAAGGCCATCTGAGAAAAAGAAACTGAACTAAAATGTGTTCGTGATTCAGCACACGATTCATTGTGCATCAGAAACGCAGCCAAAGGCGTCAACATAAGTAGACCACACAGATGCACCTGCACATATGTTACACACATAAATAGATACTATAGACAGACACGAGCATGTGTTCACGATCTCCTTTTTTTTCCTCCACAGCTCCTGGGCATGGCATTCTCCATGACATTGTTCCACCACATTCACAGAACGGGAAAGAAGTATGACGCTTAGCCTTGGGACAAGCACCGAGTGGAGAGGAGCCCCAGTGCTTCATGGGATAAGACTCTGATTCAAACATACATCCATGCTTTCCCCCTACTTCTGTAGAGCATCCTTTTCCCCCTGCCCAGATCGTGTATACAGATTCCAGCTGCTCTGTCCTGCTGTCTCCTCTCACCATTCATTTTGCCAAAGAGTAACACAACTGGAAGAGAAGAGGCACCCACTTTTGGCAAGGAAGAGAATCCCATGTTGTCCCTCCTCTTGAGTACAACTCTTTTTTTTGGCTTTCTTTGTTCTTTTTTGGCTTGAACTAACCAATTGCTGGAAGGAAGGACAGACACTGAGACAATGAAGACTTTACAAATGCCCGAACAGCCCCCACAGGGGAAAAAACCCATGAAACTGACAAATACCCTCCACCGCGTGTGGAGGTTGTTTTTTTTCCTTATGCTTATTAAATTTCCCTTGTAAATGAAAAAGATCCAACATGGCATGCTAGTTTTCTACTTCACTGATTTGTCTTTGTTATTAAAATGACCGTTGTTATTATTTTTATTTCGAACATACTGTTTTTCTGTTGGGTTTTTTCTTTTGTAAGTATATCATCCTGTGGAATGTAAGTGTTGAACAGATCGGTGCAATATGTGTGTGGGATTGGTTTGAGGTAGCGTTGCTGCAGATGGGCAAAGACGTGTAAGGATGCAGAGGTTTAGGCAAAATGAGCTTCACGGAGGAGGCACCACGAGTCATCGGTGGGTTAATTTTATACCAAACTCTGCAGTTTCCTCTGAATAATAAAATCAAATATAAAAATTTGTCTGCGAAAAAACTGGCACGCATGCATTTTGTGCTGCCACACAGCAGCACGCCCATTTCCCGTTAGACAATATAAATGATGTAAAATGGCTGTTTATTAGGGCTCCAGCAGCACTGTCGGCTGTAGAGATCTAGGTGATAAAGTTCCCCCTTCGAGAAAACAGGCTGGGTTGTGTACGTGCATGCATTTTATCACACAGTTCAGGCTGCAGAGGGAAAAAAACACAGAGAAACACTTGGAATCAATGGCAAAAACAGAGCAGACACATTGTCTGGTTTCGGCTATCAACAGCGTTAACATAGGTGGCTCTAGCCTTTCTATACTGAAGGTCTCATCCATTCACACCGCCCTCCTCGTGCTTTCTCTCTGCGCCTGGCAGCTCACCCCTGCCTCTGTCTTTTCTTTTTCACTCTAATTGTCTTTCTTGGTGTCAGACGGCAATGAGTTTCATGCTCCAGCCGTACGCCAAGCGCTTCTGCGGACATTCCTGCTCATCACACCTTTACACCTCCGGTCTGCAGCCCCCTTCAATTTTACGTAGGCTTCGTTTTCTCGCAGCAACCAGAGGTGGGGGAGATGGGAGTGTGAGAGTGTTGCCAGATCAAAGCTCAGACTGATATGTATGGCAACATGCCCTGTAGGACACATCAGTTTATGTCTGTTTACATCTACATTCACTGCAGGAGGCCAGAGTGCCAGCCTTCCTCCTGGAGACCGAAAATATTCCATCTGCTGTGGCGACTTCAAAAAATGCCTTCCGGTGTGTCTGATCTAGGCTTCAAAATCTCCAAAGAAACGGTGGAATAAAGAACTTGCTTACTGTCAGAGGATCACTGTAGCTTTAGGAAGCATGAAGTTGTATTAAATTGCGACGTAGTACTTTCCAAAGCAAGCGCAATTAGAGAGAGCTGGGAAGATAGCTTAAACTGCTGGCCAATAATTACAAAATACAATGACTTGCATCACAGAATGTTGGCAGTTTTTTTATGCACAAAGGTTTACTATAGATGGAAGATTTTAGAGAAATTGTCTATTTAATTTCATAAACTGATATTTTACCACAGTTGCATCTTTACCTTCATTATTTTGAATTTCTGTTACTGAAGGTTTGACCTGTATTGTCATGTTTGCCACAATGGCCTGTTTCTCTTCATCTCATCCATTCAAGCCGATACAGTTTTCAGATACCTGCAAGTTTTCTGAACTGCAGTAGCATCCGTTTCAGAACACAGTAAAAGCTCATATAAACTTGGAATTGTGAAATTCTTCTGATGGAGAGCACTGTACTTGCACAAGAGGAATTTAAGATTGTGTTTAACCAGAGGCACCTAGTTAAGTCTTCCATTTATAGCCCACACTGCCTGCTCATGTGTAACTAGTTGAGCTGAGCTTGGCTAACAGGGAAGCTGCCAATTAAACCTTTACAAGTGGTTGCATACTAAATTGTAGCCTACATTACAGCTGCAATTACATTTATTGTATTGAATGAAGCATGAATGAAGTATTGTCCATTCCTGCTACATGAACTAACAAAGAAAATAAGCCACTCATTTGCTCATGGGCTCCCCTGATCTGAGATGCTTCCGAGTATCATTGCTGGCATTTTAGGCAAGATTAGTTTGATGATTTCTTAATCTGAAGTAGAGTTTTAGGAAGAGAAAGGGGAATTCTTGCAACAGGAAGCAACAGATTTGTGCTGTTTTGTGCAGTGACCCTGCTGGCTGTGATACACTGTCTGCCCCCATATGCTCCAACTCTTCCTGTTGTGTCCATGGGGGAAACATGACAGCTGCTGATGTACAGTGCAGGCACGAGCGATCACATTTCCTCTGCTCGGCTGCCTCCACAAACTCAACACATCCCTTACTTACTGCCTCAGTCTGCAGACACCTGGCGCTATACAGTAACTGGCAGCCCTGACGCTGTAGAAATACAATGTGCTTTGGACACCTTAGAGCACTTGTAAGGTACCCGAGATGTGTTAGTGGAGGAATAGCTCTAAACCGTTTGGTAAATGAGGCTGTGCTGTGTCCTTACTGCAAAAAGAGAAAGTTTAAAGGTAACCCAAAGTAACCACACATGTAACAGAGAACACAGGAATGCAGAATAGTGGAAATCAACAAAATCCGTTGGGAGATCAGAACCTCAGCCTGCAGACGCCGTAGCCGTTTGCTCTCAGCTGATCTGACTGGGGCGACGTTTTCTCCTCTGTGTAAAATGCTTACCCCATTTTCTGTGATTATGTCGGAGTAAATGTTACATTGTGTTTGTAATATGAAGGGATGAATGCCATTTTAACAAAGGGGCTGTTTAATTATGTTGATTTGTACACTTTTCTGCTGTTTGAATGTTTGTTTTTATACAACATACTGTTAATTTTCTTGTTGTAGGTTCTGTTTTTACCAGTTTCCCCCCATTTGTAGTCCAGCTCACATGACATCATTAGGTATTTTTGACTAGAGGATTAGTCTTTGCAGTGTTCCTCTACCACATGCAAAAATGCCTTTTCTTTGTTTCAGCGATGCAGGCGGTTAAAGCAATTAACATAGAACAAATAGAAGGCAAATCTGGCATATAGCATCAGGCAAAGTCCACAGAAGACATACTGCGCTTTTGTCATTGTGCTTCTTTGTATTAGGATCAAATTAAATTGAATTAGGAGACGCAGGTATAATCTGCAGTATCTCTCCAAACTGCCAGTGTAGCACACATTCTGTATTCTTAGAGCATGAACTGTTAGACGACTGTACAACTCGAGTTCATCTCACTCCAGTGTATCAGCTCACCATGTAAATATGCCCATTTTAAAAGTGATGTAACTTCCTGTTATACCTCTGCCACTTCGCCTAACATTCACATCCACAGGTTGCTTTTCTGACAACCCGTGCCCTTTTTGTTCATTTACAGACACGTGTACTGTATGTGTTCCATTTTTAATGTCTGCCAGATCTCCTGCCTCTGTTTTTGCTTCGAGCACGAAAGCGGTTTAAATGTTAAGTAAATTTGTGTTTTTGTCAGTACAGTCCTCATATATTTTTGACTGCATTTTCATCTTTTAGTAAAACATTTTTTCACATGAATGTTTTTTTTTTGAAGGAGTATAAAATATTCCATCTCATCCAAGGAAGCACTCCCAGTAAGCCACGGAAATGGTGGAGGAAGGATGCACATGCAGTAATTGGGGTTCGTCTGCTGTGAAAAATTCTGAACACATAAAAACTGTTTTTTGTTGTTGTTTCTTTTCCTTTTGTGTGTGTGTGTGTGTGTCAGACTCATTTTTTGCCACCTTCGACATATTATTTCTGTAATCTGCTCCTAATCCTTCCCCTGTGCTGAAGCTGAATATGTGAGCAGTGGAAGTGTATGCTCTAGAAATGGTGTGTTTGATGTTGTGTTCTGCTGGGTGGCACTATCTGATACCTGCCAGCCTTGTCCTGTGGAGTTTTCTGCTACACGTGAAAGCACTCTCAATATCTATACTAGCTGGTGCACTACTTTCTCTTTACTCGCTAAATCAACTATTTTTTAAATAAAGGAAAGAGTGTCAGAAAAAATCTCACGATACAGTACGCTTATTGCCTTCATTGTCTAATGACTTGATGCTTCGGATTCCCTTTTTTTGTTGCCGTCAATTAGATTTGATTTAGAATTTGTTTTGGGGGGTTTGAGT
>VUQR01001180.1:4509-16830 GCA_015108515.1 Hemichromis elongatus
TGCCAACAATCATCCTGTTTTGTGAATGCTACTTCAGTAAGTGAGCGAGCACTGTTAGCATCATATAAGGTAGCGTAGGATAAAGTGTTATACAGAGGTGTACTTATAATTTTATAGACGAATGATACTATTCTTTTCTCTTTCTAGGGGGGCCATAACAGAAAATAATTGAGAAGCACTGGAGTATTTATACTGCTGGGATTTTT
Organism: Hemichromis elongatus; assembly: GCA_015108515.1. Taxonomy (NCBI): domain Eukaryota; kingdom Metazoa; phylum Chordata; class Actinopteri; order Cichliformes; family Cichlidae; genus Hemichromis; species Hemichromis elongatus. The sequence continues at coordinate 4,716 of VUQR01001180.1, forward strand.
AAAATTCATTAGTATGTATGGTTTCCTGCTTGAGAGAAGCACTTAAAACTATTGTCCCCATGTGCTTCAGTGCCTTTAACTGACCCTTGCTAATTTGCATAAAGGCCCTTAAGGTCTGACCTGAGTTTGAACCCAGCAGGAAATCACAAATCCAATCTCAGAATACCTCAGATGCCCCATCAACCTCCCCCTTTATTTCAGATACAAACTCAGCGTGAGTGAAGCCATAAAACAAATGAGCTAGTGCTACCAGATAGCATCTTCTTCAGTACATACGTTCAGATGTAGCTACACAAATCAAAAAGTGTCACCAGTTTGTGCAGAATGCAGCACTTTTGATATTCAGTTTGATATGTGTAAGCCAGCTCGAGTGAGGCTTCACTTTTATATCCTACTGCCTATAGGAGAGCCTTCTCTGCAGCTGTAGTGCGTAGATCCAGGGGCTGTCACCTATAATGAATCACTAGCTCTCAGTGTCATGTCTGCCCAGCTTGATAAGACCCTCTACTTTTAGCATATCTGTCCCATGACCACAAACATGGGTGGTGGGGTGGGGGGTTGCTTCCTGTCATCTGCCAGGATTATTTCAGGTGCTGCCATGTCAAACACCTTCTACCGCAAATTAGCATTTTAATTAGAACATAGGGAGAAAATGGGTTGTTTACAGGACAACCCTCACCCCTCTGCACCACTGCCACCCATTTCTTTACTGCATGGGAAGAGAAATGTCCCCAACTTTGCACAGGTAAGCAGCAGTACAAAGACCTGGATTTAGAAACCAAGCCACAAAGTCAACTGCTGCTCCATTTCTCCAGAGACGCTTTATATCATTTATCAGAAATATCAGTTGATTTGGAGAAATGAAATAAATGGTCAAATCTGTCATTACACCACAAAACATAAAGTATTAGTCTTTCAGCAAAAAAAGGAGAAAAAAATCATTAGTTACCACATTATGAGAACCCATTGAATAGATAAATATTTCAAGCCGAAGTTTTTGAACCACATTACTGTGTGTAAGCACTGAACAGTCTAACATGTTGTTAGGACACTAAGCTGCTCTTGTAATTTAATTCACTTAAGACTAGAACCCTACTCTAAATATTTAACATATGCCAATCTAGCTGAGCAGAGCGTGAGTAAAAACAAATATCTAGACATAATATATATCAATATATCTGTTTTTGTTTTTTGTGTCTAAACGAAAGAAAAAAACATTTTATTTTGGAACATCAGCTCTTTAAATTGGCAGTATGAGTTTCTATTTAAAAAATCCTATATTGGTTGGATTTAAAGATCAAAAGGTTGCCACACAGCAAAACTGCTTCATTGTATATTTTGCTTTAAATGGGCCTTTTTTTTTTTTACAATTATGTTTTATTGAATAAGACTTGAAACTGCTGATTAGGATTATTAACTCATTGGGAGTCTTTACTACTTTACTAACATCATAAATGAGGTGAGCACTAGGGCCATATTCTTATGGATTTATGTGTAATTGGACTTTCGAGGTGTTGCCCCCTGCTGGCCATTAGAAAGTTGGCAGGCTAAGATGATTGATAATTCTCTTCTTCATAGTCCAATGCTGATAATATTGTTTTTAGGTTGCTTTTAAGGTCTAGTCGGAGGCTACAGATAAAAATTAGCTTATGGCTAACTCTAGTGCATTTACATAAATAATAAAAAAAGAAAAACAAAGAGACACAAATTGGCTTCACTTTTCAGACACATATAAATGTCATGAAATGAAGAGTGCAGTCAAAATCGGAACAATATATTAGCATGGTTCCTGAATGTGGCCTGTTGCAGATGTGCATGTGTATATATACAATATGTTTGGCCAATGTGTAACAAGAAATGGCAGCCCAGAAACCATTTTTATAGTATCCAACTTGGCGATACAACCATAAACAGAAGATGTAGACAGTGTTTCTTCCAACAGGACACCATAAACTGAGTGCTGATATTTTTCCTTCTTTTTTGCTTGCTTGCTTAGTTGACTGCACTAACTTCCGGTTCAATACAGTTTGTTCAAAATAAAGCTGTCTCTAAAGTGCAATACTTGAAGCAATCACAGAGGCTGCTGTAAACACATAACAAATAACAAACTGACTGAGTGATATTTTATTGATACATTTTACAACCTTTAGTGATAACAGAACAGTTGTAAAACAATAATTGGATGATTCAGTACAGACTGTAAGTGTACACCAGGTCAGTTTAAGTGATGGAGTTCAGGTTTTTGTTCTGTGAAATAAACTCCACTTTAAGAGCTGTGCATGTTGTGAGGATGCATGAATAACTTGGTGCTGAAACTGTCTTCTTATATTCCAAAATGTAAAATGGATTTTGTTTACTCAGCAGTTTCAGTAACAAACACTTGACTCCAGATGGTTGTGATCATTTATAGCTCTCCCTCTTTCTCTCTCTCTACCACTGTCTTTCCCCCTGCCTCCCCTTTTCCAGGCAGCATTGTATATCTGGGGATGATGTTTGGAGCCTTTTTCTGGGGTGGCCTCTCAGACAAGGTGGGCCGCAGACAGTGCCTGCTTATATCCATGTCAGTCAACGGCTTCTTCGCCTTCCTTTCCTCCTTTGTCCAAGGCTACAGTATGTTCCTCTTCTGCCGCATGGTGTCTGGCTTCGGGTAAGTTTGTTTAACTTTTCTGTTTTCATGCTCCTGCAGCCCCTCTGATCTATCTTCCCACCACTTCCTTTGCTGTTTCTCCTCCAAATTCAAAACTAATGACAAGAGGTTATTCTAAACGCCTGGCATCAACACATCCTCATCCCCAGGGGTATAAAAGAAATAAAGCAAAAGAGACAGGTCTGCAGAAATTGCTGGTAGTGTAAATGAACATCTGGGTGTTTTAATGCTAGCTGGTTTTGGTCTGCTCGGCTGCACAGATTCTTGACAGCCCTCCCATCTCAGTGATATGATGTTCTCTTTAGATACTATACTGTATGAACATTTACATCAAGTTGTGATGGCTTAATCTGGTGCTGCTTCATGACCAGACCAAAATGGATATTCAAATCAAAATGGGCCACAGTGCCTCGGGGCATTCATGTTATTGGTTTACCTGAGCTGCACTCAGCTCTTGTGCATTTAATTACAGTTCTGTAAGCAACCAGTAAACCTCACATCATATGAAAAACAGCTTCTACCTTGATGGCCTTTACATTTCATTATCAGCGCTAGCTTTTATGTTACCACTTATTTGTTAATCTGTATGCAGAAAGTAGTCTATTGTGTGGGATGGTATCTATGATTGTACATATACCTTTGGGAATAAGAACAAAGAGGCATTGCTTTCTAAGGGGTTGCTGAGATTTTCTGCTTTCTTTTACATCCTCATTCTGGTAGAAATACGATCTGGCATCCAGTGCTGCGTGTTTCACTGTTTGTTTCATTAAGTGTTTCCCTACCTTATTAGCTTTGCTATTGGAAGCTGCCTCAGCAAACATGAAAAGACATTCAAAGTGTCATATTGAAAAAAAAGAATTCACACAGACTAAACTTTAGTGAATTTCTTAACTCTTTAAACACATTCTGTTCTAAACTGGTCTGTTGTATCATTTACTCCTATGGCCAAACCTTAAACAGTGCTCCCCTATTTAGACACATAGACAAGTATTTTCATAAATGCAGAACCTTTTTACTATAAGTTTCTCCCATGCAAATGTAAAGGAAGCAGGACAAAAAGGCACAACCCATTCTCAGCAGATTCTCAGGTGTCACCACAAACTTGAATATTTACCCGATACTGTATGCACGTTTTTGGTTTTTTGTAGAATTGAAATTAGGCCACATACATTTTCATTTGCTTTAAGCCTTTTCGATAGCAGTTTCTATGAATATGTAAGGTTGAAAAAGTTTTGATTTGATTTGATTAATTAATCTAAAATGGAAAGGGGTGTACCCCACCTCTAATTAAGTGTTATTTAGATAGGCTCTATCACCTCATCTTATATGTATAAGCACTTAAAAAAACACATTTCAATAAATTGATGGATTATCTAATAATGACATCTTTCAGGTAATATGAAGGTTATGGCTGTGCAGATTCTTTATTTGTTCCTCCTGAGTTAGCGCTTAATGTCTACATGTAGAGAGAAATTAAAATATCACAGATGGCTGCTCAAGTGAGACATGTGGGATATAACAGCTACAGCTCACATCAGACTTTAAAGGAGTAGTTCAACATTTTCAATGTAAGCTATTAACCAAAGGTTCATTAATTTATCTTTTCCTTTAAAGCAATACATTTTATTTTATTTTCTAATTAGCACTTACCAAAACTAACAAAATACAAAACAACAAAAGTCATCCAGTGATCTACATGAATACAAAGGAATCGAGAAAATTTGCAAATATTTTCCCACCTAGAAAATCTAAGGTTAGATCATAGAGACACAAAAATGCTGTGTTTTACTCCAAAGCCATTTATCCACATAAAATTCAACTAATTAATGTTGAGATGAATCAGAAACAAATGTAATCTTTGTCTGTCTCACATTTGCAACACGCTAGACCACCATAACACTGACATCAAAATCAGTGCATCTCAAAAAGTTGTGTATAGATAAACATACATTTCAGAAGTTTCTGTATTGTTGATGCTGTTTTGGATTGATCTGTAGAAATAATAATTACTACATCATCACATACTGTATGTTCATGAACTATGAGCCATGATCGTAAAAATTAAAACTTTCTGAAATACATTGAAAAAAACCTTTTTGATGACTTTCTAATTTTAAGAGATACACTAGTACAATTTGCCATTTGGTTGTTCCTCATCAAATATGTACGACACTCTGAGGCTGTGAAAAAAATGGGTACAGTTACAGATGGGCTCTACTGACACCTGGCTCAACGGGTTCAATTCAGTGCACCTATCCCCCACATCAACACAAGATACAACAATGTACTAATAAGAAACTATGCAATTTGAGACAAGTTCACTGTGTTAAATTTAAAGGCCACACAACCTGTGATTCTGGTCAATACTGTAATAAGCAAGTTTGATAGAAAGCAGCAAAGATGGCAAAGACTTTAATATCCTGTGTGCTACAGTGTGGTGATTTTTTTTTCTTTTTCTTTGGTCAAGAAGATGACAGTACAGTTTGTGCAAACAAACTGTACTGTCACTAAGCTGCAGTGGATAGTGTCGTTCCTGATGATGTGGTAAGACTCAAAAAATAAGTGGAATCTGTGACATGACTGGACAACAAAGGAATTAAAGGAAGGATCCAGCTCTAACTTTATGGATTTTAAATCTCCAAAGGCTAACTGTCTAAATACAATATGCTAGGACATATTTCTGGAAACCTCCCTCCCTTCACCCAAAAGTCTGAACAGAATATCCAATTTTAAAGCTACATTGAAAAACCCTTTAATTGTCCACAAAAACCAAACAAATGCATTAAAACATGAAACACTAAGAATAATGTGCATTCATTATATACAGCATGATGACCGAAAACAGCATGTTCAAGACATGTAACTCAGGTTTTTCGTACCTCATGACCTCTAAATTTTTTTTAAAAGTGTGTACAGTTCACAGTGACAAATAGAGAATTTTTTTTCTGTAACAATAAATCAGTTTGATATCATGATAAATGTTCATTGTTGCACGTGCTGATGAGGCAAATGAGGATTGCCTTTTTGAGCATGCATGGCTAATTACAACAAGTTGTATTTACAGGATCGGTGGAGCAGTACCGATAGTTTTCTCATACTTTGCGGAGGTGTTGGCTCGCGAGAAGAGAGGAGAGCATCTGAGCTGGCTGTGCATGTTCTGGATGATTGGAGGAATTTATGCCTCAGCCATGGCCTGGGCCATCATCCCACACTATGGTGAGTGACATGATGTACCACTTTTAAAAAAGGTTACATTAACATGACAGCAAAGCAACACTAATGGGAAATCATTCAAATAAAATGTTAAAGTGTATTATTACATTTTCCCAACTTATAATACGGAATTATTCTACAAGAACTCTGTGGATATTGCTCCTTTATTTTATATTTTTGTTTTTTGACTTTTTATCAAATTAGTAGAGCTTACAATGAACACATGGAACAGGTAGAAACCTCTGGCAGGACCAGGTTATGGCAGGGCAGTCATCGTGTGACTGGTTCTGGGAAGGGGAAAAGAGACAGGGCATAAGTTAGATCAGATGTTCTCAGTGAAGAAAGTCCAGATGTTTTAACATGTAGTCCAATGTGGAAATACCCTGAACTAGAATTTGTTTTAATGGCAAGGGCAGACATTTTAAGGGTGAATGCTCTGGTTGCCAAAAGGAGAGGACTGAACAAACAAACAGAGAAAACAGCCCTTGACTTCCTTAATCTACCTTAAATGAACACTTTCATAATGACTTTATGGTCTCAATTGCTAGTTTAAAATGTTACTGAATACAACATGATGTTATTTTTGTAAAACACGATCACTAATTTTAAAGGAAAAAAGAACAATAAAGCCTGGTGTTTGCTACCTGCTCTGTCGATGACAAGCCACTAATGTATGAGCATGCGGTGCTTTATGGTTCACTGTTATCACATCTATTTTTAAAACACCAAGAAGGTGTTCAAGGCTTCAACATGAGAATTCACAAACCAGTGGATGATGTTACAGTGCTTCTGTTTATCATCCATACTTCACATTCAATGAATCAGTCTAATTCATCAGAACTAGTTCTCTGAACTCTCTGCCTCGCGTCCACAGTTTTTCTTTAGCTCTGTCTCCTTCCCCTCCCTCCTGACTGATTGTGGCTGCTATTTCCTTAGCCTGGTTCTGCCGAAGGTTTCTTCCAGTTAAAAGGGATGTTTTTCTTATCACTGTCGCCAAGTGCTTGTTTATTGGTTGGGTTTTTGTTTTTTTTTTATTAATATTGTTAGTTCTTTAGCTTACAACATAAAGTGCCTTGAGGTGACTTTTGCTGTGATTTTGGCACTATATAAATAAAATTGTATTAAATTGAATTGAATTGCATAGCCTGAGCCAGTCTATAAAAGCTGCTATATCAAATCTTCTTTGGATCACAAGGACTTGTGAAAAATAATCCTGATGGTAGAAAAAGGACCAATAATGTTAAGAGTACTATATCACTAAATGTATGATAAAGTGTTATTACAAATCAGGGACAAGTGGTATAACCTATGTGGGTGTTTATCATGGACAGAAAATATAATGAAATAATGCTGGTAAGGTGTATTATGAGGAATATTGAATGAACTAAGTATTAAAGTTTAATGGAGACCCATACTAGGGACTAAATTACTCTGCTACCCTGTAACACAAGCATGTAATGCAAAATCACTGGAGTACACTCTTAGCAAGCTATAGTCTGTGGATGTTTTGTTCCACTGCTAAGAACATAATAAAGTGCCTAATGCTGATCATATGAGGAGGAGATAAAGGTATCGATGACCTTGGATTAATAACACAAATTGATCGTGCCTCTGTTGAATGAAACAAGGCTGCACTGGAACTGGAACAGACAAGTGAGGAAATAACAGACATTTGCATTCTGACACGCCAGATTTCTTGTTATATAGGACCCCCTGTGAAATCACCCTTCTAGCCCACTATAAGCTAACTTTACCCAATCAGATGTAGAGATTACGGAAAACAAAAGATAAGCTACCCTCTACTAGGCCTTGAGACAGGAAAATCTGCTGCCATTGGTTGGGGTGAGAGAAGGAAGACAGAACAAAAAATGTGCTGTGGAAGAGAGACAGAGATTATGATTCAATGCAGAGAGGTCTAGTAAACCAAAGTGAGTAAGAAAGGTGACTGAAGAAGAAGTACTCAATGTATTATGGGAATCCCACGGCAGACTACACCTATTTCAGCATAACTAAGGGAGGGTCACCTGGTCCAGCCCTAACTATATGCTTTAGCAAAAAGGAAAGTTTGAAGCCTAATCTTAAAAGTAGAGATAGTGTCCTGTGTATCCTGTCCCTAGTGTATCCTGAATCTAAACTGGAAGCTGGTTCCATAGAAGAGGGGCCTGAAAACTGAAGGCTCTGCCTCCCATTCTACTTTTAAATACTCTAGAAACAACAAGTAAGCCTGCAGCGCAAGAGCAAAGTTCTCTAATAGGGTGATATGGTACTACAAGGTCATTAAGATAAGATGGGGCCTGATTATTTAAGACCTTGTATGTGAGGAGCAGGATTTTGAATTCAATTCTGGATTTAACAGGGAGCCAATGAAGGGAAGCCAATACAGGAGAAATATGCTCTCTCTTTCTAGTCCCTGTCAGTACTCTGGCTGCAGCATTTTGAATTAATTGAAGGCTTTTCAGGGAGTTTTTAGGACTTCCTGATAATAATGAATTACAGTAGTCCAAATGCATCAACTAGTTTTTCAGCATCACTCTGAGACATGATATTTCTGATTTTAGAGATGTTGCACAAATCAATCAATCAATCAATCAATCTTTATTTATAAAGCATTTTTCATACAGTGATGTAGCACAAAGTGCTTTACATGGTTAAAAGCAGCCCATCCCACCCCATCCCACCCTCCAACTCACTCCCCATACTCTCATTAACATAAACATTCATGGATACATACACACACATACCATACATAGAGTTGGGTGTCATCTGCATAGCAGTGTAAATGTAGACTATGCCTTCTGATGATGCTGCCTAAGGGAAGCATGTATAATGTAAACAGAATTGGTCCTAGCACTGAACCCTGTGGAATACCATCATTAACCTTACTGTGTGAAGAAGACTCCCCATTTACATGAAACCAAACCACTGCAGCACAGTACCTGTAATACCTCCAGCATGCTCTAATCACTCTAATAGGATATTATGGTCAACAGTATTGAATACTGCACAGAGCACTGAGATGAGTCCACTGTCAGAGGCCATAAGAAGATCATTTGTAAACTTCACTAAAGCTGTTTCTGTGCTGTGATGGGCTTTTAAACCTGACTGAAACTCTTCAAATAAGCCATTCCTCTGGAGATTATCTGTTAGCTGTTTGACAACTACTCTTCCAACTGAAAGAGTAGTTGTTGATGTGGATAACACATTCTATGTGCTAGAATGTCAGATACTGACTTCACATTTAACTCAATATATCCCACCACCACTTCCTCTGCCTATCCTCCTTTTTATTGGTGACCCATGAGATTGTTATTTTATTTTTTTTTAAAATCTGAGGTTGTGTACATATGTGTTCAATCGGTAATTTAAATTAATATTGAATAAATTATTTTGGAAATTACTCCAAGTATGAATTATTAGAGTTAGAAAGAAGGATAAAATAAAGATCCACTGCTTCCCCCAAAATTTGTCAGTTTCGAGTTTCTAACCAATGACTAAGCAGTTTTTTTTTTCAATTTAAGAGTCAGTGTCATCCCTTGCTTATCAGAAGATGGTGATGAAAATACCTAGCTCAAGGTTTTCACCAACCAGCGTGAGACGTTATACTGGGCATTTACATCTTTTATATTTCACCTTGCGTAATGAGGCAGCTATGGCTCGAGAGGTAGGGTGAATCATCTATGAATCAGCCCCTGATGCATCCACTGGAGTGTCAGTATGTGCGTGAGTTGTAGATATGGTGCTTAGGTACAGAAAAAGTGTTTGTATGAATGTGTGCATAATTGGGAGAATGAAACTTTGAGTACTCAGTGTAGAGAAGTGTTATATACCTAAAAACAGTCAATGTATCAAAACCTATATGGGAAACACCCACACACAGGCACACAACGTGCACACACATATGCACAGACACATACACACACAGAAAAACATAAAGGGTAAGCAAAAGCTGACATTGCTTAGTTTAAAGTAAGGGCAACATGATGCAACATGCTCACAACTTTACTTGCCCAGGTTACAAAATGGAGAGGTCTCCTGCTGTTAGGAGAGACTCACATCACCAGCTTGAACATTACTGCAAAAAGTAAAGGCATTAAAGTTGGACTTGGCGGTACTGCTCCACTCTTGATGATACCCCCTGCCTAGTAAGGCCTGTACATCACAACATGATACATAACATCCAGTGAGCCTCGCAAGTAATTCCCCCATCGCGGGGCTTAATTTAGAAATCAAGACCCATCAGGGGGGCACACAAACACATAGCAGGTGGTGATGTAGGTGGAAGCCACAGCAATAACAGCAGCAGAAAAAAGCAACAAAGTGTCTGTCAGCCTGCACAGTGAATATATGCATGAAGGGCACTAAAATGTACAGAGTTGTGTTAGACAAGGAGGGTTCATCTGAACATACACTCTTTTATTTTAAAAGAGCATTTTTTTAATTAAATTCTTTTAGGAGCAGTATACTATAATGGAAAATCAATGGCTTTGCTCATTTATTGGAATTGTATGTCAAGCTGTTTGAGGCTGTGAAAAAAAAGTTGACTTATAAAGTTAATTTCATATAGTAAAGGAGAGGAAGAGGTGTGTCATAGCACATGAACAAAAAATGAGCCAACTGAAATCAATCAAGAATGGGGGACTGCAGATAAAGAAAGAGGAGCAGGGAAAGAGATTAGGAAGACACGGCGAAGGAGAAGTGAAGAGGGCACTTGATTTATGAGGCCTCTGTCAGGGATAATCAAAAGGTGAAGGGATAAAGGAGAGGGCTAAAAGGAGGCAAGACAAAGACAGAGCGAAAGAGTGAGACTGTAACACAACAGAGGAGCAGAGAAGGAGAGGGGGGAGGAGGAGGAGGAGGAGGAAAGCTTCTTGTTTGCTATGGTCCTGGTGATCAGATATAATGAAGTTTGCTCTTGGACACTGGCCATCAGGATGCTGTCTCTGCTGGAGTGTGTGTGACACTATAGTGTGTGGGCATAGGGTTGATTAAGTACCTCCACCAAGTGGTGTTCTTATTTTCAATGAAGCTACAACACCAACTTTTTAAAGCGGGTAAAGAAAACATGGTGAAGAAGTGCAAACTTCTTTAGTCTGACCACAAGTCAAGACTCTTCAAAGTAACAACATGTTTCTTACACCATTCCTGCGATGTAATTGTGCTGTGCAACTTCACATTTCACAAACACTACCTCTGATTTCATTTCACACTAAATGAACTCGGGGGACTTTAGAATTTTGGGCTCACACTTCTGAAGGTAAGTAAGGTAAAGTAACAATACCTACTATTAGGAACTATTACTGAGACACTAAAGAAAAGGCCTTTAAACAACACAACATGGCAACAAGGAGTAAAAGAGTGGTAACAAAAATACGGAAGAGGTAAAAGGAAAAGGTAAGTTCAGAGAAACACTAGACAACACAATATCAAAACAGGTACCAGGCCTCAGCAAATACAGCTAACAGCAAAATTAAAGACCACGACAGTCCTGACTACACATGGCAAGTAGTACCTTGGCCTTTTTATTACACTCTTAGTGATATCAAAATATCAGTAGAATGTGAAAAATAATCTCCAAAAAATTAATTACATTTATTTTTTATTGTATTTATTTATTTACTTTTCACTTAAGTTACAGTCATTTCTGAATGCTTAAACCCCTGTGTTAACTGTTTGATACGAAAATACCATTTTTGCAAAGGTTTTGAGAGTTGATTTGGCGAAGGGTTTTCTTATTTGTGTATAGAGTTTTGTTGCAGTTTATAGGCCGATCTCCAACCTTCCTTTCATCTCAAAAATCCTTGAAAGAGTAGTTGTCAAACAGCTAACAGATCATCTGCAGAGGAATAGCTTATTTGAAGAGTTTCAGTCAGGTTTCAGAGCTCATCACAGCACAGAAACAGCTTTAGTGAAGGTTACCAATGATCTTCTTATGGCCTCTGACAGTGGACTCATCTCTGTGCTTGTCCTGCTAGACCTCAGTGCAGCGTTCGATACTGCTGACCATAATATTCTATTAGAGCAATTAGAGCATGCTGGAGGTATTACAGGTACTGCGCTGCAGTGGTTTGTATCATATCTATCCAATAGACTGCAATTTGTTCATGTAAATGGAAAGTCCTCTTTATACACTAAGGTCAAATACGGTGTTCCACAGGGTTCAGTGCTAGGACCAATTCTGTTTACATTATACATGCTTCCCTTAGGCAGAATCATCAGAAGACATAGTATACATTATGTCTTATGTGTCGGACAGGG
>VUQR01001181.1:9778-29532 GCA_015108515.1 Hemichromis elongatus
GTATTTGTTTGTAAAAAAAAAAAAAAAAAAAAAAAAAAAAGCAGCTTTTTAAAAGTTTTTTCTTATAATCACTCAAGGGTTGAACCTGGCATTTTAAGTTTTTTTTGTGCATAATTATTTTTACTGTTTAATTTTTAGTTATCTTTGTATTCCAAATTGGTGAAATTTAGTATTCTTTTCAGTTCTGAGCTTTAGTTACTGTTTTGGGGCTTGTGTTTAGTTTCAGTTTCCATTCGGTTCCTCCTTCTGTCTCCTTTCAATTTGTTTCCTTTGTTTCGTGCCTCAAGCTTAATATTCCTGTCTGCTTTCTTTAGTTACTTCCTGTCTTTACTTTGAAAGGTTTAGTTTTCCTTCATGGCATGTGTAGCTTTTCTTCCTGTCCCTGCTTTGATTGTCTTTGGTTCTTTTTTGGTCCCCAGCTGTTTCCTCTTTCCTTATTTCCTCTTTTGTATATATGAGTCTTTTAGTGCCATCCACATTATTGTGGGTTCTCCTTTCCTTTGCTTTTCCTGTGTTTCCTAAGTTTTGGGGGGGGGGTTTTCTGGATATACAGATTTCTTGAATTAGTGTTCTGTTATCTATTGGACTGGACTTGATTTTTCATGAACAACAAGTTTTAAAACTTGTTTAATAAAATTTATTCATGACTTAAGAGTCCATTAAATATGTCTTCCACACAGTGTTTAGTGACACACACGCATCACATGGGAATGTTCCTTTAATTGTTAATGGCTGAAAACAATATATTTTTTCTTCATGAGTGAATCCTGAAGAAAAAATACAAACAATTCAACAATAACAAGTTGTTGGAGAACTCAGTGATTTTAGTTGAGAAGCAGTGAAACTAGTTGTAAAAACATGTCCTGTGAAGGACAACTTTCAAGAAGGAGCAAAGGGTTCATTTTAGAGCTTCCTTTAATTATTAGCACTGTGTTTTTTAAGTGAAATAGGACAGCAAAACAATTAGTTAAAAGCTCAGAAGTATTTGAAAACTGAATAGTCCAGTTGTGAACATAGACTTTTTAAGAAGAGTAATCTAGCACCTGTTTGCAACCAGCTGTTCTGAAGGCACTATTTAATCATTGTATCTGTCACTATCATTCATTTTTAGAAACAGAGCTTACAATATCTGAATGAGATAGTGGAGTTAAATTAATGTGTTTACACTATTATCATTAGTTATTATTAATCTCTGGCACTCTTCCATTGTGTGCCTTTGTTCCTACCATCACCCCCAGCTTGTCGTGGCAGATGGTTGCGTCTCCCTGAGCCTGGTTCTGCAGGAGGTTCCTGCTAAAAGAGTTTTTCCTTCCCACTGTCGCCTAGTGTTTGCTCACAGGTGACTAATTTTTGGTGTTTTTCTTAATTATTGTATCAAGTGCCTCAAGGTGACTTTGGTTGTGAACTGAATATAACTGCAAAGATACACAAAATACATTGATTAGCAAATAAGGATAACTTGTGTTAACCAACATATAAATAAAATAATGGAATTTCCTTCACCGAAATTCGAGCACATGCTTGAGCAGGCTAACTTAGAACACAGTGCCTTGTTAAATATGAAATAAATGTAATTGCCATTGATGACAACAGATTATAAAAAATGTGTAATTATATTCCAACTGCTCATTAAATCCTGGAAACTGCAATATGTCCTTTTTTAGTAAAAAGGTATATGTACATTGTATCATTCAATCTTACAGGAATTCCTTAATTTGGTTGGCTTGACTCAGCAAAGGTGACATAAATTGAATAGCACACCACTGAGGGCAAGATGAATTATAAGGACCTGTTAGTGTGTCTCACAATTTTTATACGGTTTTGATTTGTTCTTGGTTCTCTTGTTTGAATTTGCACCACTCTCTGTATAACAATAATGTCAATATACATTAGTCTAAACAACTTCAATCCCCTCATGCCTTCAGCCTTTTAGCCACACTAAGTCAGGCAAAATAACACCTTCTTACTGCAGTATCTATATTTCTCATCCTTTAACCCGAGATTCCTGTAATATAGTTATACAAGCACATTTTTTTCAACCAGAGTAGAAAACATCAAAATTATTGATTATTCCATATATATTTCACCCCACAAAACATCTTTAGCCCTACATGACACTACTGCTTTGGAAAACATTTTTATAAAAGCACTAAATCAAATGTAATAGGTTCTACTCCTTTAAAAAAGTAATTAAAATGTTCAAGATTTGTTTTCAAGTGATCTTGGCAGGGTTACTAAAGAGAATAGAGTTCCAAAGACAAGAGCTTTCAAGTCCAGTGCAGAGGGGAACAAAGCAGATTTCCCCAGAATAAATCAGTGATCCATTTGGGTTTTGAGACCTGCTGAGCTCTCAGCTCATTGTCTGAAAACAGTTCTTTACACATATGCTATCGATCTGCAGGCTCAAGGGACTTACAGAGGAGCGGCAGGTTAAGGTAGCGTAAAACGCTGAACTTTGACCTTGTATGGGATTGCCCTGGGTTTTTAACAAGCACCAGGTGTAACAAGATCCGTTGGGGTTTCAGGGAAAGATGTCAACATTTTGGAAATAGCTTACACCCTAAAACATAATTCACAAAACGGGAGTATTTAAGGAAGGTCAAGGAATAAAAATCACTGAACTAAGTTTCAGAAAAATTAAGGAAACAATATTGTTAATAGTTTTGAAGCTAACAAGTTCTCCAACTTATCATCCATAATAAGATTTTCTTCCTGCTGTCTGAATTGTTAGCCTTCCAGTTTAAGACTGTGACCTATTTTGCATAGGCCATTCCTCAATCAAATTAACAGCAGCAGCATACACTTATTTACCCCAATGTTAGAAATAGTAAGAACTCTGTTTTAGGATGGATTTTCTCAGTAACGTTCAGCAGCTTCTTTTGTAGATGAAGCCAAAATTTTCACAGTGCTCCATAATGTGTACATTAACAAGAAAAAGGTTGAGTCGCACGCTAAAAATAAACACAAGCTGTAGGGTCGTGACCGTCATGTGTGAATGTCCAGACACTTGACAGCAGCTGAGTTAAAAATGTGCTGTGAATTAAAACATTTTTCATCTCTTGATGCCTCAGCTTGTGTTACATTTTCATCTTCTTCCTACTAGCTTTACATGCTGTTATGGAGCCCCTGGAGATTTGTAAAACCTTTAACTTGTGCACTCAATATATAACTTGTTCACTACATATAAGGTGTTTGCACAACATTATTGACTTGTGTGCATGAAACTTTGACTTTATGTGACATTATGAAAGGCTGTTTGTATTCTAATGCAGCTTTGTTTTAAATTGTTTTTAAACAACACAGTATCTCAAATATGTGTACCCAATTTAGTTTTTTTTGCAGTACAATCTTACATGCTTATGTTACCCATAATAAATGGGAAATATAAAGAGACTTTTTTGCAGATTTTTCTCCTCATATGTTATACTTGTTTTGATTACTGTCTGGTTTTTTATCAGTGCAATGATGCAATGTTCAGTGTCATCTTCTATGCTGTTTCAGAGAATAACATAATCCTTAATAATTAGTCATTTTTTTTGCAAATGTAGGGGCAATTGCTTAATATTGACTGATGATTTCATGTTTACTGCTGCTAAGACATTTTAGATAAACAGGGGCATTGATTCAATAGTTTTCTAACTAGTTTTTTTCGATTCCTTACTGCTCCGTTTTAAAAATTTTGACAAATACTAAAGTTTTGCTCAGCGTTAATTTAATGTGGAATTTTTCCACGTGAAAAAAAACATCTTTTGACTTTTCTAGAACTTCCACCAACTGTACTGCTGGTACCAAAAGTGAGCCAATCCCTGTAGAGTCCCATGTTAAAATGCTTAACGTTACAGTATGAGTAATAGTTTTGGTTTCTGTAACTATTTTGCCAATTGCAACGATTTTTTCTTTAACTCACTGGTTTCTGTAGTAATGACTAAAGTCATACATTACTGGGGGAGTGACTTTGAATATTGGTTTGCACACCGGACCAATAACTATCAAAGAAGTCTTTTAATAAGTAAACAGTAGATTATATACTATATGGACAAAAGTACCTACTACACCTTACACCTACAGGAACTGAAGGAATATGTAAAGCTATATGAAGCTCCCAGTGCATATTTTTGGTGCTGCTATTAATACACATTTAAAGAGCTCTGCAGCTACTCCACCATACATTCAGCAAGCCTGCTCTGTAACTTTATGTGGTCTGCCACTTCATGGCTGAGTTGCTGTGGTTCCTAAATGCTTCCACTTTCCCATAATTTCGTTTAGAGTCTGAAAGAAGAATTTTCATTAACTGATTTGTTGCAATGGTGGCACCCTATCAGAGTACCAAACTTATTTTGTCACAAAACTTTGTTAAAGCAGCATATGTTTTATACACCTGTAACAATCAGACCAGAAACACCAGAATTAAAACATTAAGATGCGTGACCCACCCCTTAATGTATAATCATTAATGGGTAGCCAGTGAAAAAAGTACTAATTTCAAAGTTCCCAGTGCCACTGGTACAGAATAACATATAAAACATTGGGTAAAGATGCATATATGCAGGCAAAATCAGCTTACTTCTGTAACACATGTGCCCACACATGACATTTTCCCTCAAAATAAATGTTCCACCTAATTTTTGAGGTATATTTCCTACAAATATTAATTTAAAAAAAACTGTGCATAAAACTGAAAGTCTTTATTTTAAGAAATACTGACAGACGTAGGTGGATGCAGACAGGTAACGATTTTACTAAATCTCAGTGCACCAATCAAATAAAGCTTAAGTCATCCAAACTAAAAAAGCATTTTACTTCATTACACACTACAGACTTATGTTAATGTGTCTCATAATAAAGGTGCAGTTCTTACTTATTTTGCAATTGTCATATTAAGTCTTTTGAGTGTGTGAGGAGTTTTCTACAATTTTCTGTTGTTGTTTTTTTCCATTGAGCGTTTTTTATCATGGGTAGTCATAAAAAGTAATGAGGGCACATGAATATTGATAAAGCAATGGATAATTGCAGGAGAAAAAAGAGCAAAAAAGAAATACAGAAAGAAGAAAGATTAAAACAAAGCTACTTTCGGCTGCTCCCTAATTCCCAGGTGGCTACCCCAGCGGGTAGCTCCTCGTGTTTGACTTGACAGATTTTTACGTGGGATGCCCTCCCTTTCCTGACACAACCCCGAAGGAATTTGTGCCTCCTCCCGGGAAGGTAAAATGAAATGACAGCATAAATCTCTGTGGTAAAAAGAGATGAACGCTGACAGCAGGTCAAGCAGTCATTCCAACAGCTAGCATTTAACCCCTTAGAACTATAAATGCAATCCAACATTAACCTGTTCTAAGGTATTAGCGTCAAATGTCATCTTGCTATCCAGCATGCAATGTTCAGCTTGTACAACGTAATATTTTTTTTAACTCACCATAACTTCCATATTTTATATGTTATTTTCTAATCTGTTTGATTAATTGTCTTGCCCAGGTCCATTGCCTCATTTAAAGAAGCATTAAGGATTAAAGATTCCACTTTAGGATTTGCATGAACTTGTTTGCATATGTAGCCATTTTGTGGCAAAGATTTAATCCAGTTATAAATGTGGAACACGATAAAGATGACTAAATAATAAAATTATTCATGCATCATGTTAACATCTATGTGCGTCCAGTACCACGTGTTTATCATTAGAACATGACAGAATGTGTGAAATGTGTCTCTTGTTCTTCTTTAAATTCACCTTTTCACAACCTGAATTGGAAGGGCATAAACCTGGTGTCACTAGCTGCTATTCTGAGTGAGTGTTAGTGGCAGCTGATGGCTTTATGAAGCCCCTATAATTATTATCTTAACACCTGACCTCTAGGCGAGTGATGGGGGCAGAGAGAAAAATGTTACGAGCCAGAATGATGGTCTAATTGAGACCGGATCCCCCTCTATTAGTCTCAGATTTCTTAGGAAATACCAGACACCGGTGAGCATGAGAGCTAACACAAACCTGTGTGGCTGTGGTCTGGACTGTTTTCAGAGGGACTGGATAAAAAACTCATTAGAGACAAATCTGGATCTGGAGATAATTCCTAAACACTGTGACTATTTGCTGGTACAGAGCTTAACAGGAAAAGACATGCTAGTTTACACACTGAATACTGTGGAAATAAAGTAGTTGGGGAAATAAAAAGTGATTCTTATTTATTTATAATAATCTATGTACAATAAGGTCTGTAGACTGATTTTGAAATACTTGTTTTGTGGGTTTTTGGTGTAATTGACCGAAAAATGAATCCTGTTAGATGTTGATGGTCTTTCTTTGTTACGCGAGTTAATTAGACCAGATAAGTATTATTATGATGACAATTATATTATATGAGAGTTTTATAAACAAGAACTGCATCAACCTAAGCTTCTTTAATTGACACCTGCTCTGTTTTAAATGATGATGATGAATAAATATATATTTGTATTTGTCATGAGGTAGAACTTTTTTCAGAAATGATACTCTCTGCATTGTTACATGTTTAAAATAATGCACAGGTATCTCCCGCTGGTTCCTGTTTTGTTGTATATGTGAAACATAAGTTCATTTGTTAAGAAAGTGGGAAAAAAATGAAACTGCAATAATTCTCATTGTAATGTTATCATGCTAACAGCCTCTTTGTGGTCTTTTCACGGTGTACTCACCACTTTGCTTCTGCATGATGCCGGACCCCATCCTGATCACTTCACATAACAAGGACATCACAAGGAGTGGCAAATGCATCTGGGCTGCTGGTAAGCACCCGTTTCAGCGCCGGGTTGCGGACATCTGCAAAGACTCCAGGGGTTTCAGTTGAAAATATAGTTCCACTGTGAGGCACGGAAAGAAACGAGAACAGAAAGGGGCAAAGACTCAGGGTTTAAAAGGCGTAAGGGTGGATGGAGATGAAGGGAAGAAGATAAACGTGAGGGACCAAAGCAGAATTAAGAATCAGTACTGAAGTGAGAGAAGAGAGGAAACATGAGGAAAAAATCCTTTTGCTCTTTGTTCTGTTTCGCACAGATGATTTACGGCTGAGATGAGGAGCCAGGCAGCCATAGACAACAAAGAAGAGCACAGGAGAGGGACGGATAGGTGGTGAAGAAAGCAGAGAGGCTTGTCTGCTTCCTCAGACTGGCAGATTGGAGGGAAAACTCTACATTTAACTACCACTGTCAAATTTGCGATAAACGAGCTCCACTTATCCCACAGCCATCTTTAACCCTTTAAAGGCTGCACTCTCAGCGCTTAAGTGGTTCCATATTTCCAGCTTGATCTTTAGCCTCCTCCTCCTGGCTCAGTCTATTGTTGTTCAGTCGCTTCTTTTTATTATCCCTGTTTATTTTATTTTTTTTGTGCAAGTACAGGGCAGCTTTGTTTTCTATGGCCATCCTATTAAATGTGGGCAGTCAGTAAACTTAATTTGACCACCCTGAAAGAAAAAACACAACTGGAAACAGCAGAGCTAAGACTCTAAAATTTGATTATAGCCTGCCATGTTTTGGCAATTGATTTGCTGTGCCTGTTTAGGTAAGTAGTCAGGTAAGTAGGAAGTTTGAAGCAAGTCTCTCAGACACACTTGATATATACATGTGGGGCGAAGGCAAATTCATCTCTTGACCACAAACCTGAGTCAGTGGGAATTTGTTGATTATACAAATATATGGCTGAATACATCATTACACCCATTTTTGTTTTGACATGGACAACGTGTATCTGATTTGGTAGGTTTTTACCTCAATATCAAATATATACTTGGTCATGTTTGTCTGGTGGAACACCATTTGGCTTTTAAGATGTTTTAACAGGAAGTCAGCACTAATCAAAATTACTGCACTAGTTGCTAGTAAGTTTAGCATCAACATTTTGCAACTTCCCTCATCATACTAATACAAAACATAATCCAGTCTTTCAAAACATGCTTCCTTTTGTTAATTATTGGTGTAAAATGTTATAATAATATGGCATTAAGAGACAATGTCACCATAAAAATGATGAATTTGTTTTCTAGATGTAAACTAGAAAGAAGGGCTTATTTTATTTAATAAACATTTATATTTCACAATATTAAGCCATTCTAAAAGAAAAAAATATCACACTTTATGGAGGCAGTGTTGTGGCTTTGACTCACATGTTGCATGCTATTCTCTTTTGTTTGTTCTTTTTTTTTCATCCTGTTTATTAAGAACAACCTTAATGTTTCATGGCATGTCTCTATTTAGACTAATTGCCTTTTAAACTGAAGCTGATTTAAAGGCTGACTCACAGCAGCCTAAATTGCTAGATCAAAGATACAGATTTATGTAGCAGAGAAAATCTTTTTGTTTTTTACACTCTAGAAAAGAAAACAGTTTTGATGAACCCTTTGGGTTTGTTGTTGGCACCAGTGGATGAAACCCATCGCTCACTGGCAACTATCATATGGGAAAGAAATACATATTAAAATTATTTTTAAATCCTCATACTGTCTACCACTGATAAACAACTTTATGTCTCTGAAACTGTCTGAAGGATTTAAGGTTACATGTTTAAATGTACAAGCAGCTGTCTCTCCTCAGGGCTGGTTCGACAAGAGGTTTCTTCCTGTTAAAAGGAAGTTTTTCCTTCCCACTGTCACCAAGTGCTTGCTCAAAGGGGGTCAGCAAATTTTGGGGATTTTCTCTGTATTATTGTAGGGTATTTATCTTATAATATGAATGTCATTGAGACATCTGTTATTTGATGCTATATAAAGAAAACTGAATAATAGTATTTCAACAAAATCATTTTTAAAATTTTGGTTCTCATATTAAGCTTTTCTACTCCAACTGAGCACTCCAAGCACTTTATACAACATGCGGCATTCACCCATTCATACCTGCATATACTTTTTATCTAACATTCACACATGTTCATACTCCAGTGAAAGCATCGGAGAGCAACCTGAGGTTAGCATCTTGCCCAAGGATATTTGGCATACAGACCAGAGCAGCCAGGAATGGAGCCGCCAACTTTCCGATTAGTAGGTGACCTGCTCTACTTCCTCAGCTACCTCCTATTTTATTTTATTATTTGATTTTAATTTAACACGTTTTCTTTAATGGCATCGAGTAATTAATATAATGCTCACAATTAATCAAAAGTCATACAAATTATTTAGACTTTGACTGTTAGTTTCACAAAATAAAATCAGTGACCTGAAAATAATACGAAAACTAATAATTTTGGGGTTCTAGGATCTGCTTTAGTCCAGCACATAGCAGACTGTTTTCAATGTTCTCATTAAAACCTTATGGTGTTGTGATGGGAAATGTCAACCCAATTCTTTGGAATAGACAAACCGCTAAAATGGTAAAAACAAAAGCTTTCAGTCTGTAAAAATAGAATTTGTTTTTCTTCAGTTCCAGTAGAGACGACTCTATTGAGATACAAGGTTTTAATTCGTTTCCCTCTGCACACATTTAGCAATACTGCAGTCCCTCTATTGACTGTCAGGCTTCCACATTAAGATGTTTTCAGACCACAGCCTTTTTACAGAGTTGGACAGAGTAAACTGTGGCTTGCGGTGAAATTAGAAGAAGAGAGACATCGAGTAAGACGAAGTATTATTAGTGTCTGAAGCTCTGCCTGTGTTTGCACTGCTGATGGTAAGTTTAGTCTTGATTTGAGATTTATTTGTTCTAAACATGTTCAGCAGGGTGTGAGTTAGTGTCCTACTATGTACACATATGTGGTTAACTGTAAAACAGTCTCTGATTAAATTATTTGAATTAATATGCCTAATATATACTGGTATTAGAGAATTTACTGGACTATCTACGGTCTGCTTTATCTGACTGCTGAAAGAGTCAAATAGTGAATTCTTACATCACTATTGAAAAAAAATCCCAGATGGCAAAATGTCTTAGAAAACGGTTCCTGGGAGCACACAAAGCACGATGTGTTGCAACAACAACTAGTAAACGTTTGCTGTCAAGAGAAAATTTGCTGACTAAAGCGGCTTTTCAACCCAAAGAACTCTTAGTCCAAGGAACTTTTTAAAAGAACCGAAACGTTTGTCGGATTGTTTGTTGTATGGGTTTTCAGAATGTTGGGCACAATATTTGATAAAAATATGAAATATGAAATGTGGAACATAATGAGACGAAACAGCATAGCCTCTAAATAACAGATAGCTTTTCACGTGTTAAGTTGCTGCTGCAAAAACACTGAGTTAAGTAAATTAGCATGCTATTCACATTCCTTTTTCATGATATCAGCCTGAGTTTTCTATATCATTTTGAAGGGAAGTATAACAAACTGCCCCTGTCTTGTAGGTTGTGGTAATGCATCTAATGGACTGATCTGTTGAATAAAGCTGATGCCATGTTACAAGGATATTGTATTTAGGTATTTAGACTCACTCTAGGTTGTGATGAGTTTTGTTTTTGAGCTCTGTAGTCTTCTAAAACAGACTAAAACACAGAGGAGAACAGGCCGTTACGATTGCTGTGCCTAAACTTTGGAACAGTCTGGATTTTCAAATTAGGATCTCTCCAACACTTGACAATTTTATATCCCATCTGAAAAACTCATCTTTACTTTCTAGCTTTTTATTGTGAGTGAGTTTTTATTTTGCTCTCTTTGTGTGTTTTTGTTTTATGTGCTATATTCCTAGTATCGCTGAGTTTCATTATTTATATTTCTGGGTCATAGTTTGTAGTTTTTTGTTAGTTTCCCTTTGTTTCCAGTCTGTGATTTTCATTAGACTATGTAATCTTTCGTTATGATCTTTTGTGTTCCCGATCTCTGTCTCCCCAGTCAATCATGTCTCCATGTTTATCTCCTGTCTCTATATCATATTCACTATCTTAGTTTGTTACTTCTGACAGTAAAGTAGACTTAAACACCCAAAATGCTAGACTTAAAGTAAACAAACAGATTTTAAAGGCTATTTTAAAATGAAATTAAAAGCTAGATGGTGTATGATGGGTATAGAATATTTCCACAAAACTTAGTTAAATGCATTTCTTTTTAGTCGCACTATAGCCAACCAGGCATTCTCTTCCGGTTATCCGATTCATTATGTTTATGTATTAGCATAATTATACTAAGACTAAATGGACTGCAAAAATGAAAATAAAGTATGAGAACCAGAAAGGATTACAGAAAAAGATCCAAATTAAGTAAAATTTTAAAGCAAAAACTATATATACTGGAGGTATGCTTCCTATATTTACATTAAAATAATAAATAGTAAAATATTCCCTTGTATTATTAAAATGATCAGGTTAAAACAAATGCATTGACATTGGGTTTCCCTGCTTCATGCCTACTCCTTGTATGCAGTACTGTGTAGCTCTCCATCATCTATAAAAGAAAAAAAATCTGGAATGTCATTTGATAATGGGGAAAATATGTTTTATAGAAGAGCGAGCTCAAAAAACATATAAACAACTCACTGAAGTATGCAGAGTACTGGGTATTAGAGTCCAAAAAACAATTAGGTGAACGACCATAAAAGACTCTGCATGCTTAGCAAAAAGAAAAATAGTATTTTGATCTATGTTTCAGAAATTCTTCATTGCACGCATTTCCTGACTCTCAAAGCTAAGGAACGCTGTAAACTTTTACTCAAAAGAAAGGCCATCAAGAAAATGACAGAGTGGAAAGTTTCCTGTTCCTGACAGGTGCTGTTTTTATCAGGAATGTGCAAAGTAAATGTTTTTAAGTCCTCTGTAAACTGCACATAATGAATCTGTAATCATCAATATTATCAACTAAATGCATTAGAATTTTTTTAGTAGTTAATGTGAACGGTGGTGCATGTTTAAGCAAATGATACTTTGATCTTAAAAGTCAGTTAACAACTCAGTGTGTTGTGAGTTCTGACCAATTTAGCACCACAGCTGACTGCACAGAGTCTTCCATCATGGTAACTGAGGCAGGTTATTAAAATGCCAAACTGCTGCATTTTTTTATTGACTGACCAACCTTTATTTATCCTACAGTCACAAACTTAACCAGCTGCTGACAGACAGCCACTAAACACATTGTTAGCACACACTCAACACAGATACACACAGTTAGCGCTGATTTGGGCATTGGGAGTTGGAGAGTGAATATATTTTCTTCACTGTTGTAGTATTTCAGCAACAGCCTGTTACCAAAATGTGCTCTAGTGGGTAAATGGATGCTTTGCACATTTGGAATAGTTCCATTAACAGTTATTATGTGAAAAATACACTCAGAGATGGGAGTTGATAAGAATTTAGCAATTATCAGTTTGATTCCTTATAGATTCTCATTGTGTTCTCATTGGATGAGCTTCGAGAGTAAAGCAGCTGAGTAGTGAATCAAAGACATTACATTCTGCAGTTAATTATTTGCATTCTGTGTGGTTAAATGTTTTCACATGTTCGTGGTATTTCACCATATGTATTACACATATTACACAGAACACTGTTCTTAAAAGTAATGCAGTATGTTACTTAATTACTCAGAGGCAAAAGTTTGTTATAATACTTGTTACATTACTTTTGTGTTACTCTGTAAAAAGTTATATAATTACCATTCATCAGTTAAAACCTATAGGCTACAGTCCCAGACAGCAACACAAATCCCAAACCTAATGAGGACCCCTCTACAGAAATGGTAGAAATTGAGGCTGCTGACTGACTGCTCATCAGTTTGTTACCCATTGAAGTTCAGGAGGTTCTCACAGCTGAGCTGAGGTCAGAATTCAGCTTTAATATCACTCTGGATTCTTGCCTTGCTTAGCCAGCATTAGTATGCTGTCAGTCCAGATGCTTGCAAAGAGCCAGAGTCGTGGTTGCCGCATAATGCAGTTTTTCCTTTCCTGAATGTAGTTTCCACTTTACCATTTCACTCTTGTCCGCCTGTGCAATAATAATAAAATTAACATCCATATCCATGCTATAGACTGTGCCACTCTATTTCTTCTCCAACATGTACTGAAATTAGCTGTAGAAGCACAAGTGTAAGTGAAACTGATTGATAAGCGAGCAAACTAACAATTCCAAGGAACTGAAATACTGGAAACGGTTTCTGTAGGGAACCAGTTTTCAATTCCCATTCCTACACACCATTCAATTGGGAAAAACTACACCTAAAATGCTCATAAATATTAAATTAGCCAATCGTGAGGCAGGAAGGCATGTACAGTTTTTGTCAGATATTTGCATACACCCATCATGAGCATTGTTAGGGTTTTACCTTTTTTATCTTCGGCTTAGGCTCCCACAGTTCCTGCTCTAATCCCTTTCCCAGCTGGGGTTCCCTTCCACCAAGACGGGCATTAAAATTCTAACCGCCAAACACCTCTATCTAATTTCTGTTCATCAAAAACCCACAATCATTCTTTCTAATGATCTCTCCTTAATGAAATTGTTTCCTTAGGTCTGCAAAAGGATATTTTTGTATTAACTAGGTGTTTATTACATGCTACATTTTTTTGTGTCAGATGACACAATTAAATTGCATCATGGATTTTAAATAGCGTCATATTAAAGTTCCTCAGGAATGTAGTTCTGTAGTTTCTAAAATACATATTTTATTTTTATTTCTGAATTTGAAAAACAAAAGGATCAACAAACAAATAACAGGAATCAGCATCAAACAAACTGAGTGGAGTACCTATTCTCTAAAAAAAAATAATCAACTAACATTTTAAGACAGTGGATATGTTCAATATCAGATTATTATAATATCAATTTTGATCCAAATCTCTCGAGCTGACATACCACACTAGGAAGGGTCTCGAAGCCCCCTGAACCCCACAACCCTACACACACTCACCAAAAAGAAAGAAAAAAAAGAATGGGATTTCTGACCCTATGCATTGCGTGCATTGACTTCAGTTGGTCTGACTAGAAAAAAAAAGAAAGTGGTAAAAAAGGAAGAAAACCAAGCCCCCTCTGTGATTGTAACCATTTCCCTCACAGTGGGTAGATGAATGAAACCAACAACAGAAGAGGAATTCAAAGGCAAGGTCACATGAAGTTCACTTGTAGGGGTGTATATGTGTGAAACCAATTGAATATGTGTTTTTGTGGCTTTAATCCCTAATCAGATAAAGAGCTGCTATGAAGGCTTGGAATGTCTCCACAAGTGGACACATTGTTTTGGATGTTCTTTGAAGCTATTTCTCTGTAGAATTTTGAAAATGGAAACTTAAAAGATATATTTTATTTTCTCAGGAAGCAAGTTAAAAAATAGGAGTACTATACCTCCAAAGGGTAAGGAGTGGCAGGATGGTTTAATCCATATATGCGGATATCCCTTTTTTCTAAACCAAGCCCAAATAACTATCTAACTGTGATTAAAGGCACATTTACTCTTTAACAGTAATGTACTTTGTGTAGTCATAGTGTCCTCGCATGCAGGGGTGGGGGCAAACCACTGCTTGACGTCATTTCTGGCCGCGTGCTATACAATCTAATCATTTGACTCTGATGTTGTCCCCTTGCTTTATCTTCAACTCTAGCTTAGTAAGATTTGTTAAGGTATACGATAAAGAAAACTATATTTGAATAACATCACATCGAACATGACTGCACCGAAGTTGGAAGAATAACATTGTCTAAAAGTTTTATTGCTGGAAAAAAGATTCAGGCATGGGAAATAGTTCAAGTTACTGTTTAGGTTTGAGATTTTTACAGATGAAATTGCTCAAGTAAGTTACTTAAGAAGGACTCTTTGTGTCTGCTAAATCGCCTCCGTGGTGTATTTTTGTAATTTGTAAGAAGACACTTGCCTGGTAACACCAACAGAGAATAAAGGCTTCTCAAATGTTCCTTATGCACAGTTTTAGGTAAAATTCTCATAATTTGAGGTCTTAAATAAAAGAGACAGGGGGGGAAATCAAGAGGGAAACACAGGCCATCTGATGACGGGAGGATGAGAAAAGGAGACACAGGCTGGTCCTGCAAAAGAGAAGACAAGAAGCTCTGCATGACCATGACCACAGGGTAAATATGCAACAGATGCTAAAATTGTATATCAAATGTATATTCTGCTTAGCACGCCATGGCAACAGGAGTTTATTTGCACACTGATCTCAAAAACACAACCAACTGTTTTCCTGAAGACCAACATCTTTGGTCGAACACAAACAAGAGTTAAATAGATGACAAATAGTAATAAAAAGATACAAAGTTGCATGGATAAATAGGACAGAGGATATTATAGCTTAACAAATCTTCATGAGCTTTTGTTTATTTTTTCACCAGCATCAGATAAGCACCTGAAAACACTGTACAGCATATCTGTTCTGGGTACTTCTCAGCCTCCGTTTTTTCTCCCTATCAGGAACCTTAAAGAAGGTTTGAACACTAAGGTCATTTTCTGTGGAGATATGAGAGGCATGCAGCAGCGATAAAACCTCCACATGGTGGACTGTTGTTGCTGTTCTACATTTTTTACCGACTTTTGAGCACCAAGAGGTAAACTTGGGTCAGTGCAACACATCTGCTGGAGTAAGCGGTCAGATGTTTCTGTGCATCTAAACACGTTGCTCATATGGGTTGTTTTTTAAAGCCTATTTAAACCGGCCAGTTGCATTGACATAAATTGGTCTAACATTGAAAACTACATAAAATAAGATGTTGCTTTTAGCTGCTCCCTTATTGATCAGGGGTCACCACAGCAGGTAGCTTCACATTTTTGATCTGGCAGCTCTTTTACACCAGATGCCCGTCCTGAAGCAACCCCCAACGGGTTTTGTGTCTCCTCCCAGTATTAAACCAGGGATATTTCACTTTATTAGGTGACTGTGAAAACTACTACACCGTGGAGCTACTGTTTTGAAATATCAATTTTTATTTTAAATAAGGAAATGTCTTGACTTGAGTTTTGTTTCATGGACTTTTTGATTTTATTTATTTCGGGGGTTTTTCACATTGTCCTCTCTGTTTGGAACTTGCTCTCCCGCTTCTCCCACACTGCCCGAACCATCAACCCAAATGTCCTGGACCCAACTCACCTGTTTCCACTCTGCTAATCAGTCCTCTCATCTCTGCTAAACATTCCCCTCATTCATTTGTTAATTTTCTGTGTGCTTTGTATCACTGCTGTCTAGGGCTTTGTTTTCCAGATCAGTTTATCCTCATGTGTGTCCAACATGATGCTGCACCGATTCCACTCAAAGCTTTGCAGTAAGTCTACTTTTTCTAGCTGTCAGCTGTCGCTCAAAGGCAGCATCATAAATATGTGAACAATCAAAAATAAGGGCTAATTTTAATCATATTCATACCTTTGCTTTGTCTTGTGAAGAACTTGTAATTTGACTGTATTGCAATGCTGCAATTCTTCTTCACTGAGTTCCTTGGTCAATTTAGGCAAACGCATTCTTTTTATGCTGGCAAAGAAAAAGTAAGTAAAGTAAGTAAAATTTTATTTATATAGCACTTTTCAAGATAAAATCACAAAGTGCTTCACAGAAAATCATAATCTTAGTGGACTTAGTGGACTGATTTTTATAGGGAGTCGGTGCAGCTGGATCAGCAGGGGTGTGGCATGGGGGGACTTGGAGGACTTGGTCAAAAGCCTCGCGGCAGCATTCTGAAACCCCTGCAGACGTTCCAAGGAGGCCTTACATAAACAGGTGAACAAAGAATTACGATAGTCCAAACAAGATGAACAAATGCATGTATGATCATTTCCAGTTCAGAGTGAGACACAATAGGACTCAGCTTAGCAATGTTTCTTAAATGGTAAAAAAAAAGAAAAAAAAAAAGGAGCAGACCAGAGATTTAACGTCAAACGTCAGAGCTGATTCAAAAGTTACTTTAAGATTTCTAATAGTAGATTTGGCAAAAGAAGCAAAAGGGCTTACATTTTCCACTACCAAAGGCACAAATTTATCGGGAGCACAAACAAGGACTTCAGCTTTCTCCTCATTAAGTTGAAGAACATTATCAGCCATCCAACCTCTAATTGAATCTATGTACCTATGCAAAATCTGTATAGGTGCGTAGATTCTGGTTGTAGTCAATCACAGTCCCTAATGAGAAGTTAAAAGGCTCTGGTGTTGTCAAGTTAAAACACAATATAAAATCTTCAGTACCACCTGTTAAAGGATGGAAGTGAGAGTGTGTAAATATGTCAACATGTCTGCAAGTTTTTGATGCTTTGTGGAATAGAGATGATAGATGATCATTCGTTGTGCACCCAATTCTGTCTTTTTTAAAGACGTGAAATCATGTGTGTGTTGTACAATCATTCCACCTTGGAGTTAAATTTGTTTTTACAAAAATCATTAAAAGCCACAAATATTCTGTGATGAATAATTTCTGACCACAGCTGCAGACACTGTTAAGATGACCTACAGATAAACTATGTACTTCACCCTTCCACATATCCTTGCTTAGCTATGGTTTAGTTTCAGTGATACATTCCTGACCTTAAACTTAAAACACTATTTTGACGATTAAGAATAAACCGCAGCAATTGTAAAATATTCTCAATAACGTCCCATGACCTGTTTATGTTGACTGAAATAGGCGGTCTGTGTTTTGAGGGGGGAAAAAAGGAGAAAAGTATGAACAAATGAAAAGCTAATAAGCAAACGATCGTGATGAAAATTCACTCTGATTATGGTTTTGATAGTTTTTCAAGCAAACACAAAGCTGTGAATTATATAATAGTAAATTAGAAAAGCCGAGTTGAACACTTGCACTTTAAATCTAATTTCAGTGACTCACCGTTATCCCACAGAGCAGAGTAGTCTCTGGAAAATCTCTAAATCTCAAATACACAATGGGTTACACAATATGGTTAAAAACGCTTCTCAATAACACCCTGCTGTTTTATCAAGAACACAAACATATCTTTATCCTTTTAATAAAAAAACTAGCACACAACAGGGTATGTCTCATTGTGTGTTGCTGATTTTTGAGTCTTTTTTTTTTTGTCCTACCTGCCAGGATGACACAGTGGTTTAGTAATTGGCACTGGTTTACATCTGCTGGCTTTTCAACCAAATTTTTAAAACTGTATTTATTCTGTTGTGTATGTACAGGGTTGTAAATTGCAATTTCACTAGTTTTACAAGGGTTTAATGAAACTCTTTACATTCTGTGTTGAAACATCATCATAACTGTGACAAACTGTAGTGCTATAATAACACTAAACATATCACACAGTAACTAAAAATGCAACAACACTTTTTGCTGTTAAGGTACTGGAGGGTACTAGACAACAGCATCTACTGAAATTCACTATTAGTACCTGCCTACCAATCTGAAAACCAGTGTATCAGTCACCTATTCATTTTCCAAAGGGACCAATAAAAACATGTTGTTTTGTAATTAAAAATATATGGAACAAATTAGATTCTTGGTGCGATGACTCAGTTTGTGCTCGATGGTAAGCCGAGCTCCCATGGAGTCTCCCGATCCTGATTCCTCTTGTGTCGGCAAAACAAGCTTGACTCAATCATCTCAGCAGGAAATAAAGGGGCATCACGCAACAGTCTCCACACAGGTTTCATGACAAGAGCAAGAGAGGAACAAAGTAACTGCATGCTGTTCAGAGGTCAGAAGAAACAAACAAGCTTGATGTAATCATTTTAGCAGCAGGATTGCTGCAGATTTTCCTTTGCTTAAGGGTATGCAGGCTCAACTGCGTAGCAGCTGCTATGGAGATTCAACCATTATGCATGAATACCCAACCTGAAATTAAGCAGATTTTTAAAGAAATTATTAGGTTTTATAGTTTTATGGCATTATTACACATAATATAAAATTCAATTAGAATCCTTTTTTTTTGTCATGACACGCCCTCTAATGAGGTGAACCATGCTCTATTCCCAAGACCAAATCTTTCTTTTGTCTGGCAATTATATCGTTAACAGTTCATGATTCACTCATTGACAATCCAACAATTTTATCATTTTAATAATATTACTGATCATTTTTTGCTTCTGTTTTATAGCTAGCAGTTAAAGGATATACGAGTAAGCAGAGAAACATGCAGGGCCAGATGTGTACTTCCATATTCATGGTTTGCGTTTTAACTTCTGGGTCATGAAGAGACTACCTGTTACTCTCTGTAAACAGCTGTCTGCTTAATGTGGTTTTAGTCTCTGAAAAGGCAAGAAATGCCTTTAAAAGGCCCAAAGACACTGTACTCACAGTCTATTAACTGATGAGATCCCTTCACATAGGATAATCATTCATTAGTCCCACATGTGAGCAGTAAAAAATAAAAAAAAATAGAAAAACTATAGAATTGAATAAGATAAACAGAATAACATACTGTATAAAATAGAAAGAATACTATATACAGTAGAATAAGTACTATACAAATAGCATAAAATACTGTACAAATAGGGTAAAATACTTTGTTACATAGGGATGATTGCACTTAGTGCCATTGCACATGAAGGAGCCCAGGGCGAGAGTGTAAGGGATGTGTGTGAGTGTGTGTGTGTGTGTGTGTGTGTGAGTGTGTGTGTCTGCACGTGTGTGGTCCTCTGCAGAGACCAGGTTGTGGAGTCTGACAGCAGTGGGGAGGAAAGACCTGTGAAATCTCTCCGTCCCACATCGTGGGATGCTGCAGCCTACCACTGAAGGAGCTGCTCAGGGCTGTCAGAGTCTCCTGCATGGGGTGGGAGATGTTGTCCAACAAGGATGACAGCTTAGCCACCATTCTCCTGTCACCCACCACCTCCACTGGGTCCAGAGGGCATCCAAGAACAGAGCTGGCCCTCTGATTCAGCCTGTCTGTTCAGTCTCTTCCTGTCCCTGGCAGAGATGCTGCCCCCCCCCCCCAC
>VUQR01001181.1:29552-43936 GCA_015108515.1 Hemichromis elongatus
GCCCCCCCCCCCCAGCAGACTACACCGTAAAAGACGGCTGAGGCCACCACAGAGTCATAGGAGTGGACCCTTCACTCCAAAAGTCTACCACCAGCTCTTTGTTCTAGTAGTGTTGATAAGGAGGTAGTTCTGCTGCCACCAGTCCACAAAGTCATGGGTCAGTTCTCGGTACTCCTTGTCATTCCCATCAGTGATGAGGTTGACTATTGCAGCGTCATCAGAGAACTTCTGCAGGAAGCACAGGGGGGAGTTGTGGGAGAAGTCTGGAGTGTAGATGGTGAAGAAGAAAGGAGCCAGAACCGTTCCCTGTGGGACCCCTGTACTGCAGACCGACACACAGCCCTGAGTTCTCGCACGCCGTGATCGGTCACTGAGGTAGTTCAGTATCCATGTAGTGAGGTGATGGTCCACTCCTGTGTTCTCCAGCTTGTCCTTCAGAACTGTGGGAAGAATGAGGTTAAATTGTGTCATACACCACCACGACCTTCCTTGTCCTTAAGAAAGAATTAATTCACTTCTTTTTGTTTTGAATGAAGTCATAAAAGGAGGTTTAACAATATTGTAATATGATGTAATATGTGCTTGGTTAAAAGATTTATTGCTATTGCAGCTTTTTTTAATCCATAAATATCATTTCCCTTTCTGAAGATGTTTTTAGTGCACAAACCACCTTGAAAAGAATCAGATGGTATCCATGTGATGTAGGATTTCCCTATGCCTACATGGAGCTTCTTCAGGGAGATGGTGGTTTCAGGTCTCTTCTGAATGACTGATAACATGCAGCTTTTATACGATACACAGTCAAACTTTGACTTTTTAGGACAAGAGGTTGACGTATTTTATCTGTGAGTGTTCAGCACTGGAACCAAGCCTGTAAAAGCATACTGAGTACACACAGATGATCACAGGTGCGTCACATGTGACTGGGCTGAATAGCTGCATTGTAAATCTGTTTGACTCAACTCCTTTAAGCGCACAGTTTTAAACATGCATTCTAATCCACGAATCACTGCCTTCTCTCTGTCTCCTCCTCTCAGTTGTTTTCATGACTTTACTTGTAGCCATCTGGGTCAGGTCTCTCTGCCCATATTTGCCTCATTTTCTCTTTCTTGGTGTCCTTGGTAGGTTTTTTTTTCCTTTTCACACATTATATCTTGTTTATTTCTCTCTATTTCTTATCCACTATGTGATTTCTTGGGCCACTTTTCTCTTTTCTTTGACTTATGTATCTAAATAAGCCATGGGATATACAGTACTCCTGTGTTGTTTTTGGTATTTGACTGGGTTGCTTTCTTGGTGTCTCTCTGGATACTGGATACTAGAGATTATGTCTCTCGTTTGACTTGGGAATGTCTCGGTATCTCCTGGTAAATGTTGTAGGCAGGGGTCAGCGAGGAGGAGGACTGGTTTAAACAAAACTCTGAAAGTGGATGGATCTTCTTTTGAATTCAGTGAAGGAGTGGTAAATTGAGTTATGCTAAAGTTTTCAACTTAAGGTTTGCTAATATTTGATATGTAAGCAAAACTATTCCTAAGTGGAAACTGAACTTGACAACCTTACCTTAAAAACTTAAAGGCAGTTTCGCCATATGGTGACTAGGTGGTTTGACAACTGAAGCTATTTGTGGTTTCTTACAAAAGTAGAGCACTGAAGTGATAGTATTGTTGACTCAACCCAAAGAAAACTATTTCAAAAGAGTCCACCAACAACGCCCTATTGGGTTGTTGTTTAAATGGTGCTGAGTTTGCAATATATCTCACTTTTATTTCAACCACCTCTTTTTATTGATATTGATCGATAATGCTCAGACTGAGTTTGTTTTTAGAGAACCTTTCAATATTTTACATTAATATTGTTGTGTGTTCTATATTCACTATGATTTAGTTATACTGAATAAACTGTTTCATTTAGTTTCAAGTGTCCAGGTCTTTTGCACATTAATTGTTAAATCTGATTAAAATCAAAATGAAGGTCTGTATTGTTCCAACATCAAAGTAAAATAAGAAAAAGAGAGGGAAAAACAGTCCTGAGTCATTGTGTAAGTAGTTACATTTTTGGGTATAACTGGGGTGTGTTCACAACCTGCATATAAACTCTGTTTTAATGATGTTGTCTTTCAATGTATTATTAAGAACAGAGAAAATTGCTAATCTATAGATAGTAAATGGGCATTTATTTATTAGTAATACTCCATAAATGACTCAATCATAAACAAACAGGACAGAAACACACACACACACACACACATCCACTCACTCACATGGACACACATGCGATATTGCTGGTTTTAAGGGTTCTCATAAAAGAAGCAGATTAGAAACAGGATCAACAGTGAGATGAAGGGAGGCAGCTGGAGACCTAGGGTAACTACTGGGCAACAAGGTGGTGATAACACACACACACGCATGCACAGACACACACATCATATTCATGATTACGCACAGAGGCATGCACTCAAACCCATGCATGCTCAGTTCCCTGTGTGTGTCTGTGTGTGTGTGTGTAAAAAGGATCCAGATGTTTTTGCAGGTCAGAAAGGTTTTCCATGAAAACATGTATATTCGTGTCTCAGTGTTTGGTATTTGTGAATTTAGGTGTTTGTGTATGAAGGTGTGGCAGTGAGTTTAGTTCATTAAGAAAACTCTGCCTGTTGCTTCCGATTTGGAAACCACAATCCAACATTTGTATTAGAGAATATTAGAGAATAGAGCTTAACTATCTCTATCTAGTTCCCGAAAGGGAGGGGAAAAAATCATTCTGCTGAAATGTTTTGATAACTCATGCACTGGAAACTTTTTCCACCGTTTCAGGAATCTTTTTGTTTACAATTATTTCTGAGCAAAATGAAATTAACTTTGTCTATGCTCACCATCACTGATTATACTACAGACATGAACGTAGACAAACATACTGCAGTATGCTGAGGAGTCCCTAGCACACATCCCTGCACTCCATACACTGCACAGCCACAGGGGGACGCTATTTGAGAAGAGTCCCAGTAACACCATGCTTGCTCTTTGAAGTCGAGTGCTTATTTATTTTAACATCTGCTTCTCTTTCTTTTGAATAATAACTGACAAGAACTTGAGTGAAAATTGGTTGCCAATTGTGTCTCACACTGGTTAATGCCTCTGCAGTTTTTATCACATTTTTTAATGTGGTGTAAATAAAGAAGAAGACAGCAAAATTAATAGAAATCATCTGTGTTCTAAAAGCAGACACAATATAGCAGTGACACCATATTTGCAAAAGACAAGCAAAGGTGTGAAAGAGTAAATGTGTGTTTAAGTAAAACATTGTTAAAATGTGTATTGCATCATGCTCACCAACAATATTTAACAGGTGTCACATAGACTTCTGTTACTACTACTTACCAATACTTTAGGCAGTATAAATAAAACCTTGCACTCATTTTCATAATTGTAGAGAAAAAGGAAGGCTAAGTGCTTATGCTGCCATCTGCTGGTCAATACGAAAAGGTGCATTTTCATTCTTACACCTACAAAACCCAGCTCACCATACAACGCTGCTAAAACCTTTCCCTTATTAAAAATTAACATATAAACATATATAACCTATTTTTAATTACAGATAAACGTGTAAAAGTTGCTCTTGACCTAATTTTCTGTAGCGTCTAAACTAACTAACTAATAAAATTAACTTTGTGTACCACACTTTAGGACGTTTTTATTTATTATGATTCTGCATTTTAACTGATCATAATTACATTTACTTTCTCTATGTCAAGAGCAGCAGAAAAATAAAACAACAACAACAATAACAAAGACTAAAAGAAAACTAAAATGTAAGTTTATTGGAGATTATAGTGTCCAGAAGATGGCACTGTTGTCTGTATTTTTATCAAGTAGTTTCATGATATTTTCCCACAGCACTTATCATTAGCCAAACCTACTTAACCCTGACCTTTAATTTTAAGCATTGTTTGCTAATTGTTAAACAAGCATAAATGATAAAAGGTAGAATGATACAAGATGAAAGATGCAGTGTGCAGAAATGCTTTAAATATATGCCCCAAAATCTGATATAAGATGGAAGAAAGTAATTTAATTTTAAATAATGTAAAAACTTTCTCCAAAAGGAGGGTTTTTTATGTTGCAAAAAAACACAAAATCAAGAGTACAATGCAAAGCTGAAGCAGCTGAAGCAAACAGGAGCATGTTGGCACTTGTGTGTCTGTCGTCTTACTGTATATGTGCAACATCCATCCTCTTATCCAATACAGGGTCATGGGAGGCTGGAGAGCTAACACATAGACACAGACATCCATTCACACCTATGGGCAATTTAGACCTACCATTTAACCCCACACCAATAATCACATCTCTTTGGACTGTGGGAGGAAGCCACGCAAACAAGGGGAGAACATGCAAGAGTGCTAACAGTGCTAACCACTGCACCACCGTGCTGCCAAAGTGCAGAATCATTTACAAAAATATTTACTGTGTATTGTGAATATAATTGTAATACTTCCAGAAAGACTTTACCGCGCCACTGTATCAGGAACACCGTGTGGGCTACGTCAAATAAAGTTGTGTTTGGGTCAGTAAGGCAAAGACTCTTGTTATGTTAAATCAAGTTTACTCCTCTGACTGGCTGTGGAAATCTGGAGGGACACGTTAAATGAGAAACATCCCTCTTTGTCTAAATGCCAATAGTGAGCAAGTCATTTAACCAAGAGCTCCTGCTCAGGGACCTGCAAGTATAACAGGGCTTCTCCCAGGTGTCCTTAAGTCTAAGCCTAAGAGGTTTTCCTCTATGAACACTTACAAATAAAACAGACACCGTCATTAATTATAATCTAATTACTCAAAATGTTTAGATGCGGTAGAAATGTTTTTGTAACTCAAGTAGCAGATGGTGAACAGGTGCATCAGTTTCTTCTTCCACTTGTTGGAGTAGTAGAAAAATGGCATTTATCCCAAGATAGTCCCGCATCAAGTTCTATTTATGGAGCGCATAAAAACACCATTGTTTTGTTTTAATGTTTTGCTAAAGATCAACAGTGAAATCAGCATCAAGCTGTGCAGCTTTAGAAAAAAAAGGGCAAACATTTCATCTGGTCCTGAAATTGCTTATTGGTCAATTGTCCAGTTACTTTTAAGCCACTGAAAACTGGAGACTTTTTATAACAAATCTTAACAGTTAATAAAAGCTGAAATCTGGACTTCAGTCACATCTTAATGGTTAAAAAATTACAAAAAAGTAAAAATATGTCACTGTCCATAAACTTAACTGTATACATTTAATTCAGTGTAATCCTTAATGAGCTGAATAACCTCTGTTGACAGAAACACTGCCATCCTGTTCCAGAAATAAATTTGGGTTGAAAATTGATGACACATCCTGCAGACTTATTTCTTATTAAGCCTTTGATGTCATCAGAGAGCCTAGGCGTGTATATTGGCCAGCTCTGTTCTTTGACATGATGTGCTTTTTTTTTCTGGGAAAGAAGTACAACTTCTGAGAAAAGGCATGATCTAAACTGACTGGGTGTTACCTTAAGACAGAAACTGTAACACTGTGTGCAGAGTACAGACAAAAACTTGGGATCCATTCATTTCTGAAGATGAATTTAAAAGATACCAGAAAGCTTGAAAATGAATCAAATGATTTCATTTAATGTGAAAATCTTCAAATCTTGGAAACCCTCAGCTTTTGTATTTCATTGCTTATTTTTTAAAGCACATGTAAAGTCAATTTGAACCGTGATTTTAACGGCCTGTTAGTAAAGTTGCCAGTGCAGCATCAAATAACAAACAACCCACCAATTATTTTTGAATAAAGTTGAATATCAAGCCAGTGAAAATCCAGATATTTTCTGAGATGATGTCGAGGGAAAAAGCACTACTTCATAAAACCAGAATGAATACTGGAATGTGCTAATGTTAGCAACTAAAACTACAGCAGTAATACGCCATCAAGAAAAAATAGCATCCAGTTGTCACCGCTCGTATAATGTTCCGATGCTTTAAACGGGATATTCCCAGTTTAAGTGTTGACATAAATCTGATTTGTTTGTCTCTTGATCTCATTTTGTAATAAAAATCCCAACTACTGCACATGAAAAAGTTATAAGCTAAACACTGAACTTGTGACTGTGGTTTTCATTGATTTGATGAAGGCCACAGAAAACAACTGCCAGGATTTAGTGAACATGTCAGACCCCCCCAGTGTGGCTGCACAATGAACGTTTCTATAATAAAACCAGCTGAGAGAAAGAGGAAAAAAAATTTTTTTTGGAGATTTATGACAGACAAACAGTCATGTCTAAAAGGACGACAAAATTGTTCTGCACCCAACAAGGACAAAGAGAGACGAGTGAACAGGGAGGCCCAGAGGAGAAAAAGAGAAAAGAAACAGTCACAAGGACAACAAGAAAGAGATGTACTGTGAAGAGGGGAGCAGAATGAGACAGGCGCCATGAAATTACTTAAAAGGAAGGCTGTTTTTGCCCTGCTTACACTGTCAGGGACTTGATTCTAAAGTTTAAACGTAGGTGTTATGAAAACATGAAATAAACGTTTGGCTTTCACCAGGTGAGGCTGGTCTGTCACAAAAAGACGATAAAAAAGAGGCATGTGTTTTCATCTGACACGTAAGATGTTGTTGCCAGTTTCCAGGTAGCTGTGGACTTTAGATCACTGTCATTGAAACTTAGTGCTGAACGGCTAATGGAAAAATGATGAAGCAAACTCGCTGAACAAAATATGGTCACAATATTGGCTAAAATAAAATTCGTAACCGAACCCGATGGATATATTTTGAAGCATCGAGAATATAATCGTGGCAAAACTTAAATGCTTTTTATTGTTTTTAAGCAATTAAACTGAATAACAAGATATATTCTTGTATTAATACTTTTACTAATATTAAAAAAATAGACGCCTCATATAGTATATGTGTCATGTTTGGTTACTGACATGAGGAGTAAACGATGAAAGTCATGGCTAGCTTTTCATTAAAACATAAAAAAACAGGTGAAAGTAAAACACTAATTACCCAATGCGTTCTACTTAGTGTGCCTCAGTGAGCCGGCATCATGTATTTTGCACCCTGGTTCACTGGACCGGGACCATCATTAAGGCTGCGTGCTCCACCTGTGCTTTTCCTATTATGGCAGATCCCAGTGAACACAATGAAAACCACTTATCCATCCAAGCATCCATCTGCATACGTTGTATTAAGATACATGTGTAATGGTTTGTACTATATTTTGATCTTTGGAATAAAAATCATTATTTTAATAGAAAAATAACTTGTATCTGCGCTGTAAAACATCAACCAGTGTGGCGAGTTACTCTGTAATTTCAGTAATATGGGTAAAATTTCCCTCATGTTCATTCTTCACAAGTACACTTACTGCTTCCAGCTCTTTGACTGTGAAGACAATAGTCACAGTCCTCAGTACAAATGAATAAGAAGTGCAAAGGCATAATAAGCTGCATTAGCATGTGCAGTCTAACAATCATACAGCTTTGTCATTTGATTTTATTTGCCTTAAGAATGAAGCTTTTTAGCCTTCGTACCTGACATGTTGTCTTGCAAATTGCTTGTTTTTTTTAATAGCACAATTCTTCATTGTTAAGCTGCTAAAAAATATGGGTAGGTGTGAGAAGAGCTTTTGTTCAAAAGGTGTACGCACTGGAAAGTGACTTTTGAAAGCCAGAAATCTCAGCACCTGGCTAAGTAATTGCAAAGTAATTGCTATTAATCAAGAACCTCATCAACCCCCTGTAGATGTAGTATGGTAATTCTGTGTAATGTGCCAATTAAAATCATAATTAATGTACATTTAACAGTGACACCACTGCAATGTTGAAAAGAGAAAACGGAGCAACACCGAAGAAGGCAGCGTAAGTGAGCATTAACTAAAAAACAGGCCAATGAAGAGATGGACCGAATTACAGAGTGGAGCCA
Organism: Hemichromis elongatus; assembly: GCA_015108515.1. Classification (NCBI taxonomy): domain Eukaryota; kingdom Metazoa; phylum Chordata; class Actinopteri; order Cichliformes; family Cichlidae; genus Hemichromis; species Hemichromis elongatus. The sequence continues at coordinate 37,492 of VUQR01001181.1, forward strand.
GAGGAAGTTAGCCAGTCTGTGACATGTGCAGTAAATGGAGCAACTTCTTAAGCCCTCCAGGCCAGTTTACAAGCTGTGGGACTCCCTTCTTTGTGCGCTCCGTTACACAAAAACAGGGTGAGTGGTCGTGCACAGCCGGTGTCAGCTTTATGTTTTACCCAGGCGCTGTGCGGAAACAAATTAAAAGTTAAGTTAATTAACTACTTGAGTAAGTAGAGCAGGCAGGATGGAGCCAAATCAATTAGCTATTGGCAGGAGAGACAGAACTGGGGGGTACTAGAGAGGGGCCTCTACCAGCCAGAGCCAAAACACATACACATTAAGCACGCGCTGAACGACCACACATGCATCACAAAACCCAGAATTCACACATTCACACACGAAGCACAAGAATGCAAAACTGACACAAACAATAGTTATAATGTGCCTGTGAATGCCAATAAATACAGAATACGAGAGTGTGAAAAATGCAAAGAAAATCAACGTATGCTGAGACAAGATGTTGAAAAATCTGCAAATAACAAATATGAAAAAATAACTTTTCTGTCTGTTATCTGTTTTTTGGACAAATGGTTGCTTTACAGAAGGTTAGACCTGGCAAAGAGAATAAGACAGATGACACTGAAGAAAAAGAAACAGCAGTGACAGAACAGATTTTCACACAGACGTGTGGCAGGAGAAAAAAAATGTTTCCAAGAAAACCAAAATAGTTTGGACTTTCTTTAGGGAAAATCTTGTCTGTGTGATGCTTCACAGTGTATCAAGCCCTACTTTACTTGGATGCCACAAGATATTTTACTTTTTCATTTTGGTGAAGACAACAGGGACACGTTAACACAAAATGAATCACAGGAAGGCACGTCCACGCGTACTTGTACTGAGAAAACTGCAGGGAGGTGAAGATCTTAACAGAACAACAGTTTGTATTCGTCACTCAGTGTGTCTTAGAAACAGGTAATGACACAAACACCCACAGATGGTAGTACCTGGAAGTAATTTTCAACACATCTTTAATTTAATGAGTATGCGCTGATACTTTCACTGCCTATATATTGAAAAACACAAATTTCTAGTGTTCTGCTTTAAACTTACCGTCTGCATTTTCTGTGAGTCAGCTTGCCCCGTGGAGCTGTAGGCATTGTTATCAGATGAACACTGTATTAAAAGATGTAACCAATTTATATTTTATGACAGGTAAAAATAGGAGCTAATGAAGAGAGGAGTCAGCGGCTACTGTTTAAAATTTTTACATTCTTCTACTTGTGTTACAAGAATTGGACTCTTACATATAAAATGATGGGGAACCACAAAATTAAACTGCCTACTCACTGATGTCCTTGCCTGGTTATACATACTATAGTCAAAGCTGTGGTTCTATGGGGAGAGAAATATTGTAACTGCTGGTGTAAAGACCAGAAACCACAGTTTTCCTTTTCTTTCAACTAAAGGTAATAGAAAAGGGAAGTAAGGCTTTCATAGAAAACCTAGGAATTGCAAACATAGGGCAGAAGAGCAATAGGTTGTGAAAAAATGACAGAAATAAGGTTAAAAATGACTGAAATCTAAATCAAGGTCAGCATTGTGACAAAATACATATGCACATGTGGAGGGGCGTGGCCTGCGGTGCCGTGCGGACGCTCTTGAAGAGCATCCGCAATCACGGCCACCGACCTACATAAGGGGAATTGGGGTTGCTGTGTTAGTATGTTGTGGTGTGACGAATGTGCGGCTGACAGCCGAGAGCTGCAGCCGCGTATAATAAAGATGGTTTTAAACAACAATCTCTGGATCCGCCATGCCTCAATCACACCACAGCACAATTTAATTTGATTTTCGAAAGAAGAAGCGGGGTACACCCTTGACAAGGTTGCCAGTCTGATGGAGGGCTAATGGCAAGAGAGAATCACCAATTATTCCTACTAACTGCATGTCTTTGGATTGTGGGAGGAGTCTGGATTAGTTTGGGAAAACACTATATCTACCCAGGAAACTGTGCAAACTTCATTTGAACCCAGAACCTTCTTGATGTGAGGCACTAGTGCTAACCACTGGCCAACCATGCTGCACTGTGTGTTATTTCTATGGACTGTTAAATCATGTGTAAAGGCTCTGAGGGTAGCTTACAAAATGCTGCTTATTGAAAAAGAACAACTAATCGCATCGTTGCCTGTGGAACATTTTGTCAGTGTGATGTGTAGAAAACTACTCAAGGTCATGTGCCTACTTTGTTAGTTCATGATGCTTTGCTAACTGAATTCACCAGTTAATGAAAGTACCCATGCTGTTTGTAATCGCACACAGTCCATTCTTCAAATTGAAGACAGAAGATGGAGCACATGTATTATTCTTGCTGATGTATGATGATTGCAGGTATTTAATCAACTGAATCGGAAAGACCTGCAGCTGTGAATGACATTACTAATATCAATCATGCTTTAATATATTCTGTCATCTGTCTTCTATTGTTGAGTTTTGATGTGCGTATAAATCTGTTATGTAAATCTGTAGTCACTGTCCGTTAAATTGTCCCGCAAGTTATAAGCGTTGTTTCATCAAAAACAGTGTAATTATGTTTTTCAAACTGCTATCTACAGGTATGTTTGAAGTGCTTTTACAAGATGACATAATTGATTAAGGACCATTTTACTGCTGCTTTACACTAAAGACAGAATTTCTAAAGATAATTTTATAAAAATAATACAAAAGATATATTTTTGTCAGTTTCCTCATTTTTGCTGTGCCACCTTTTCTATTTGTGCACTAGTGAAGCTGCTTTTCTCTGCTTTGTGCTAAAGTGAAAAAACCTGCACAAAGGCTCATATTTGCTCTCTCTCTCTATTGCTACATTGTGGGTTTCAAATATTAGGCGAGTTTGCTAATTACATACCAGCTTATATAACATGAAAATTGTAACGCTGAATTTTTTGCAGGTGTTAGTGGTTAAATTTGAGCTTTTAGTGTCACAGTTCACTTCTTCACGGGCTGCAGAGCTTACCTGCTCTGGAGGTTAGCTTTACTTGCTGTCCAACTTGTGATTTGATAGAGCTGTGATATTGATAAGCCTGTTAAATTACAGTTAACACATTTACCAGCTTTCTCCCTTATTAATATATTAGGTTTTAAACCATCTCAATGACTAATCTTAAAGCCCTTAAAGCACACACATATCCATGCACCGCTTTAAATACTATACTAGTGTACAGCACTTTTCCTGTTACAGACACTCAAACCACCGTGTGACTTTCAGCCTTTATTACCTGTTTAGCCTTTTCATAGTTTTCTAATATTATAATTTTCTCTCTTTGAAGTAAGTTAACCTCATCTACTCTTCACAATGCTTTGAATTTTTACTTACAAAAATGTTCAAAGGAAAAGATGACTGAAAAAAGAATCCATTTTTCAGTGGGCAGGGGTAAAGAAACACCATCTCGGGAAATTGGATCCAGTGGCATTTTCCCTCTGTGGATTAAATTTTTGAGGTAAAGTACAGGTGAGCAATTGCATCTCTGGTTCCAGAAATATTTCCTTTTACATGATAACCCCATGTAGAACCTTTTCATTATTTATTTTATGGACTGCATATATATAATTATATATATTTGCCATAAATTAATGTATTTGTGTCACAAACATGGTGATCCTGTAGACTTGATTGTGTGTTCCCATTGAATGCCTCAAAGTCCTTTGTCAGTGCGTTTTCACTGTTTGACATATTTTGTCAAACATATTAGTACATTTAAAAAAATGTGTTTTTGCGACAGCTTCTTCTAATGAACACTGATGAAAAATGCTTGGTTGAGGTCAGTGTACACTTGCTTTTAACATCACTCTGGGTTTAGTGCTCTCTTCTAATAGCTTTATATTATGAAATTTAGACAAACTAGTCTAACTTAGTAACACAGTGTTTCAAACCCAACACCTATACTTAATTTGACAGTAATTTTGCAGAAGAGGCATCTCGTTATATTAAAGGGTTCACAAAGATTGAAACCTAGTGGCACTGCTACTCTAGGTAACATAAATGGACCTTTCTGGGATCAGTCTATCATATGTTTGTGTTGTTGTTGTTAGCCCTGCAGCGTTTCCAGGAGTGTATTGGATCCAGCTCTGTACCTGTTCAAGTATTCACTCATTAAATGATTTTTGGCCTGTTGTGTTGGTTCTCCTCAAACTTGATAAATGTACTTAACTCTTACCCCCAAGGGTTCTTAGCATTCTTCTTGAACCATGTAAACCTCAACTCATCCAAACATTATATTTGGCAAGACATAAATAAACATGGTAGACTTAGTTCAAAATGAGTTTTCATAAAGTTGGTACATGCTCATACATGACAGTTGGCTTTATAATATCTAATGGATTCAATTGGCATTTGCTCTCACTTGGAGACAATATTTAAGGTAAAACCAACAATTTAATGTTGGTTTAATGTAAATGCAAAAGAACTTTTGCATTTACATTAAAAGTCCTATAACTATGTAGTTTCCTTAATAACTGTGATTAGATGATTAGTTTTTCTTTTGCATGTCGGGAAAAAATAACTAAATAAAACAACATGTAAAGTAGTACTAGCTCAAATCTATCTAGACCTGTTATCAGCCCAGTCTCCCCAACCTACTTGCTTGGAACTCTTTCTGTATGACTTCTTTTGGGGTTGCCCTGAAACTTATTCTGTGTCTTTTGAAACCACATGATAAAGCAGGAAAATTGGAAAGAAAGAGAATCCAACTTTTTTTAATAAGTCCCTTTAATTCATCCTCTGTAAATTATTGAGAAAATTAATTGAAAACTAAAATAGAAGGTTGGCACTTTAAAAGTAAAATTGAATTGTGGGAATTAGACCCTGGGCTTTTATATCCTCTTGTGTTAACAAAGATCTGTGGCATTACCAAAAATAATGGTTAAGGTGGTGGGAGAGTTCACTCCTCGGATGTGCAATGGAGAAGAAAAGAATGATTAAATTGAAAAGTTTAAGTAGATTTTAAGCTGAATAAGCAATTCAATATCTGCTAGCCACTTATTTTTTTCCCATGAAGTAAATTACCCTTTGTGCTTGGCAAGCAGTTCAGTCAATGAAAAGAGAGGCCGTCAGTAAGGACGATTGGTTTGTCTGTCTGGCAGTATTGTCTGTCAGCCTTCCCACCTGCCTTCCCACCTCCGTCCCAGTTCTACAAGACGCATTGGTCCCAAGAAGGTGAGTATGTGGTGTGTCCAGTGTTGCTCTTTTTTCAGTTCATGACTCACTCAATCACTTGTTGGCCCAGCTACTTGCACTGTGTTATTTCTTGTCAACTCAATCCACCTTTCCGTCTTTACACACAAACCTGGTTGTGCAGTGTGAGAACAGAGATTATCACTCTCCTGACAGCTGACCAACTCTGTGTGTGTGTGTGTGACAGAGAGTGTGTGTGCTTGTCTATATGCATGTGTTTATCTATATTTTCTACTTGTGACTGCAGGCCTATGTGTGCACATTCTGATTGTGAGTTGCATGAGTCTATGTCACAAGGTTAATTGTGTATGTGTGTATTTGTGTGTGTGTGTGAGAGAGAGGTTGGCAGTGTGAAAGTAAAGTCATCCAAGCGGCCTGACTCAAACAGGATCAACCACTAATCCTTTATCTGCTTAGCCATGGAGGTGTCAGTGTATGTGTGTGTGTGTGTGTTTGCATTTACTTGAAAGATTCTGCCATCGCACTATTTTTGTCTGTGAGTGTTTATGTATGTGCATTCAAGTGAAGTGCATGTGTGTGTGGGTGCGTATCATAATTAATGGCTACGGGGAGCTCATAGAGAAGGAGAGAGAGAGTGAGAGAGAGTTGAAAAACATAAACACACTGCTGCCTCCCTCCTCTCTCTTCCAGAGTTACAGTCAGCAAGGCACTTAACTGTAAAACGTTTTGAATGGAGCCGCTCTAACAATCTGACATTTTAAATTTGTCTTGACAGGTTTCATATATTTAACCAGAAAAATCAAATCTAGCTTTAATGATGGATTTTTATGTAATAAACAACTACTAAAACCATAATGGCAGCCCTTTCTATGATAGCTCACATTATGGTGGTAACAGTGGAAAACTAAGGTGGAAAGAAGAAAGTATTAATATCAAAACAGGTAGTCTAAGGAGCTTTAGATTGCTTGAAGACATTTCACTTCTCTCTCTCTCTCTCTCTCTCTCTCTCTCTCTCTCTATATATATATATATATATATATATATATATATATATATATATATATATATATGTGTGTGTGTGTGTGTGTGTGTATAAATTTATAATAAATATTCAAATATGTTAAAAACAGTGTTTTTACAGCAAATCTAGGCACTCTTTATCAACCTTTGCTGCACACACACATGCACACACACAGAGTTTCGCCACCTTACCATACAAAAAATTGTGCATGGTAAGGTGGCAAAACTATGAAGTGTGTGTGACCGTATGTG
>VUQR01001186.1:0-13150 GCA_015108515.1 Hemichromis elongatus
GTCTTACCCATGATTGAGGTTTTGAGTAATGAACAGGCTAGGAGTTTTTAAAAGCCTCAGGAGTCTTTTGCAGGTGTTTCGAGTTAGGTTAATAGCTCGTTTAGTGAACCTTTTCATGATATGCTAATTTTTTGAGACAGGAATTTTGGGTTTTCATGAGCTGTATGCCAAAATCATCAATATTAAAACAATTTAAGGCTTGAACTACTTAAGTTGTGTGTAATGAATCTGAAATATATAGAAACTCTAATGTTTATCAGTACATTGCAGAAAATAATGAACTTTATCACAATATGCTAATTTTTTGAGAAGGACCTGTATATGTGGCTTATTTGATCTTTGCTTTTTGTTATTCTAGGAACATGTTTCCCCCTAATCTGGTAGAAGCCTGCTTCAAGCAGGTAAGCCTTTGTTTTCATCCCAGTCACGGTTCATATCTTCTTCATTATGGAACACTTCATTTCATTTCAAGAAATAAAATCTCCCCCATATCTCTAAATCTAGATCAACAAAAATTTGATAAACACATATTTTATTTTCCTAATCTCTATTAAATTGCATGTATTGCTATGTAACTACCTTAAAAACATTCCATGTGTGTTGCAGTATAAAACGGTGTACAAGAAGACTGTTCACACAAGAAACGTGACAGTAACTCTGAACCTCACCGACTCTCTCAATGTGACCGATTCCGCCTTGAGCACGAACCTCAGCACGGTGCTGCACACCATACAGGTGGCTGTCAGAGGTTTACTGATTCTAAAAGCATCCTCAGGTTTAAGTGCAATACTTTAATCACTATGAAAAGGAAAACTGCAGTGTGCATTGATGTGTGTGTGTAAAACATTTTCAACCACAGGAGACGGTGGAGGAGGTGGTTCCTGTGTCTGGCTCCTCGGCCGGAGTAAACGCTCTGGGTCTGGTGGTGTTTTCTATGTGCTTTGGTCTGGTCATTGGCAACATGAAACAGCAGGGCCGGGCTCTTAGAGAGTTCTTTGACTGCCTGAACGAAGCCATCATGAGGCTGGTGGCCATCATCATCTGGTTAGTAAAAACCCAGCATCCACGCCATATGAAGAAATTCTCAGTGTTGTGCGATGATAAGTAAAAACGAACCCAATAAAATTACCGTTGTACTAAAACAGTGTTTCCAAACTTGCAGGTATGCTCCAGTAGGTATCCTGTTTCTGATTGCTGGGAAGATTGTGGAGATGAAGGACCTGGCAGAAGTGGGTGGTCAGCTGGGGATGTACACTGTGTCGGTCATCGTGGGTCTTCTCATCCATGGCCTCTTTGTCCTGCCAATGCTTTATTTCCTGGTGACCAGAAAGAATCCTTACAGCTTCATTGGCGGCCTGCTGCAGGCACTGATTACTGCTCTAGGAACCTCCTCCAGGTTAGCTTCTGCATGATTCAAACATTGTTATTCATTCTGAATCTCATCATTAGAAGCACTGCATTGCTTCCTTTGTGTTTAGCAGCATATGTATAATGTAAAGGCGAGTCTCTGCTTGTGTTTGTGTTAATGCTAGCACGTCTCACCCTGTCTCCATTTAGCTCTGCCACCCTGCCCATCACCTTTCGCTGCCTCGAAGAAAACAACCACGTGGATAAACGAGTGACGCGTTTCGTCCTTCCCGTTGGAGCCACCATTAACATGGATGGCACCGCCCTCTATGAGGCGGTGGCAGCCATCTTTATTGCTCAAGTCAATGGCATGGAGCTAAACTTTGGTCAGATTCTCACCATCAGGTTTGCTAGTGCTCAGTTGAGCCCCTTCTTTCCTCCCAGCAGATGTGCAGACTGTGGTCATAAATTTAAAAAATTATAACAGGTATACAAAAATATCCATGGGGTGTTTACAGACGTGCTAATGTATAGACTAAGTGTGTAAACATGCTTAGTTCTGCTGCTTAGTTGGTCATTTTAACACAGTAACCTATGGAAACGTTTTTTAGCAGACCTCTAGTGGCCATTTCAGGAATTGCAGTTTCTGGCACTTCCACGCTGTCCTCTATTTACAACATACACACAGAACACAGTAAAAGTGCAAGACAGCGATTTGCTCCAACTTACACTCCTCTTTCTTATGCAGCCCGGTAATTATGAGTGTTAATGTTACTCATCGATCTTATATCCAAAATTGTATCTGCAGATTACTTTATTCTGTGCACCTGATCAAGCTTTTTATAACTAGATAAGGAAATGAGAGGGTAATAAATATGTAAACATATATTAGAATTGTGCTTCTGATATTATTATTATTAGACCAAAATGTGTAATACATTTTATAGAACATATGGTAGTGACAGTATTCCTCGTGTGCTTTTATCACACTCTACTACACCCACCAGCAGTGCACATGTGCTGTTTGTTTGTTTCCTTTTATTAAACGCATTCACTCTCCTCTCCATCCCTCCCACCGCCCACTCAGTATCACAGCAACGGCTGCCAGCATCGGAGCAGCAGGCATTCCTCAGGCTGGCCTGGTTACCATGGTGATTGTATTGACATCGGTGGGACTGCCCACGGAGGACATAACGCTGATCATCGCTGTGGATTGGTTCCTGTGAGTTCCCACTAAATGTCAGCTTGATGGGGATTGGTCTGGGATTGTGCCAGCTTAAATGTCACTGTAAAGCTTCAGAGAGCCCAGAGGTCCCACAACTACAAAGGTTATCGATGCATAATGCAGAGTAATGGATAAGAGAGCCTGCAACTGTTTTCATAGCACCCATCCATCCATGCATTTTCTTCCACTTATATATGCAGTAATTTTTTAGTCTTTCTCACTTATTCGTTTTCTCTCGTGACTCCAGGGACCGTTTGCGTACCACCACGAATGTTCTCGGCGACTCCCTCGGGGCCGGCATCGTGGAGCACCTTTCCCGCAAAGAGCTGCAGAATCAGGACGCCGAGGTGTGCAACTCTGTAATCGAGGAGAACGAGAAACCCTATCAGCTCATTTGCCAGGACAATGACATAGTCAATCATCTCAACAGTGAGACCACAATGTGAAGGCAAGGGAAGCACATGAAAGGGAGTGAACATACAGAAGCATTAGCATGATGCAGTGACGGCTCTGGAGAAAATAATAGGTTTTGGTCAGCTGAGCCAATGCTTGAGGTTCACATCTTTCCCTCAAATACAAAAGCTTCTCTGGGAAATAAGACACAGTGAAGCCTGTCCTGGGGCAGCTTGATGACAGAAACTAATGTTCACGTGCTGTTTAGGAGCATCCTGTTATTATTTTTTTAATTAAAAAAAAAAACACTTCAAAGCCAGCAAATAATCTCACTGTCAAGCTTGAAAACTCAGTATTATTAGAGAGAAACAACACCATACATGATGTAAAGCAGCTTATTTTTTTCAGTCTTGTGAATTTATTCTTTAGACTTTGCCCAATACTTCTGCATGACTAAACATTGTCCATTCCTGTCATTCTCATAATGACTACCTCTAATAGGACTTAGATATGGAGTTTCCACAGCACTACACAAACATAGAGCTGGATGTAAATAGACGAGCAGCAGTATTGTTTCCTTTAACTTCCTTTAAGTTTGCTTGCACGATGTATTCATAAATCTCTGACTGTTAAACACTGGATACAAGTGAAAAGAAAACTTTTGTTTTATTTAGTTTATTTAGTATTTTAAATGACTTCATAGACTGTTTTTCCCTCTCCGTGCTTTATTATGGATATTGGTGTGTATTTCTTGTATTTTTCGGTGCTATGTGGGCACAGTACTGCAATGCTAAAGGAGTAATTTCACAGAAATAGCTGCAATACTGAAGCTGTTCATATTCTCTTTTTGATTATTTTCCCCCTGTTGTTGGCAACAGTGTTTTTAAACATTAGTACACTATTACAGCAGTTGGTTTGTGTTTTCTGCATTATATGTTATATTAGCTACTCAACATGTAATTGGATTTGTGGTATATTTTGATTAAAATGTTGCCGGTTACTTTACAGTTGATGGTTTAGTGAAAAGTGCAGTGAAGAAACTTTGTGAATACCTTTGAGAACGTACACAGTTGTTTCAGTGTTGTGCATAATTATAAAAGTATTGATGTGAATACAGACGTGATTTAACTGTCCGATTTTGTACCAGTTCAAGCCCATTAAGAGGTCTCGAGTTTTTGTTTGCAGGTTAGAGTTTTTTGCTTTAAGTTATTTTATTAGAATTGTTATTTCTGATGAAGGAGCAGCTCAACATGTTGATGGACAGCGTGTGAAAAACGTGATAAATAAATGTCTCAGGAACTGAAATGAACTGTGATTCTCATTATTGTGATTGTGGCTACCCCTTGTGGAAGATATTCTCTTCTTCAGACACTCTCAGCTGCTCTCTTAGAGAAAACTGTGGGTCAAATATTATATGAAAAACAAGTTTCGCACATGGATGAGGTGAATCCTTTTTATTTTTTATTACGAACAATTCATCAAAGCTTAAAATCCTTTTATGTAGAAGCTTATAGTTAAGTTTAACCCTGGCTGTGCTGCTGTAAGCACTACAGATATGTCACGTCTGGATATGAAAGGGAAACCAGAATATTTAATCAGAAATAAAATCAGTTTAGAAAAATGTTTATAAAACACTGCATACAATTTACAGCCCAGTGTCCTATTGCTAATTTCTTACATGGAAAATAGTTCTCAAATTAGGGGGCAAAAAGATTTTGTCTTTCGTAAAAATGATAATAACACTACTTACGTAGCTTAATCTAGGACAAGTTGTATAAAAACAAAAAAAGTATATCTAAAGTACCTAAAATAAACATTCTCATTATGTATAATGACTTTTCAGAGTCATAAACGTAATGAAACAAGATTAGTAATTCATTATTATCTCACTTTAAAGTTACATTGTGTAAAATCTCACCACTAGATGTCACTAGATTGCAAATTGCAGTGAAATAAGTTCTGTTTTCTTAGCCTTCCCAAGTGTACAACCCTATCTATGGTGGCTGCTGTTCATAGTGTAGTGACTATAGGGTTTCAGTCCACTGTTTACCTCAGCTGTCAATACGCGTCCAAGTTATTTTACTCTGGAGGAAGCTGTAAAACTTTGTTAAAGGAGTCTGATATGAGTTACTGAGTCAGCTAAACTCACTTCTGACCAACAGAAACAGAAATACTAAGGTGAGCTTTTGAGGATGTTCTTGACTTTTTCCTATACTTTTAGTTTTAGTCTAGTTAAACTAAATCCGCTGAGAATTGCTCCACATGTTTTAGACATGCGTTAGTTTATATCTTGTTTTTGTCCGAAAAAAGAGATTGTGGGCAAAAAATATGACAAAATTATTGGTTGGCAAAATTAATACCTGTGCAGGCGCAAATTAAAACTGTTGCCATCGTCTATATTTAATGGATTCATTCTAAGTTTATGAAAATGAAATTTGTTGGAAGATGTAATTACACAATAATCTTTCAGTATTTATGATTGTAACATAATAATTGCAAAATGATAGAGTATCTCTTTTTTCAATTAAAAAAATTTCAGAATGACTCGTTATAGCTTTAATGTTGTATCTGTTTATGACAATTAGTTCTTTTTCTCTAATAATCCATGTTATCAGGCAAAACAATAAAAAACTAAAGCTTTAAAATACATGTTACAGGATTAAAAGTACAATAGCTGCACCACCGTCACAGTGCACATGGCCCTGTCACTAAAGTAACCCCCAACTGCCTGAGAGTGTTTCTGGTGGAGGTTTGTTCCTTTAAAAAGGGAGTTTTTCCTTCCCACTGTCTCCTAGTACTGGCTCATAGGGAGTCATTGGATTGTTGGGTTTTCTCTGTATCACTGACCGGTCTTTACCTTTAAATCACTTAAAACTTGACTGAATGTCTGTTTAATCATCCAGCAGTTGTGAGAGAAAGCGATGTGCTAACATCACACACATACACACACGATTTAAAAAAGACGCAGCAGTCCTTCTGGTCATTATTTCAGGTTTATTTATAAAATTGTTCACTTGAGATACTGTGTTTTAACATATAGTGCATTCTCCTACGATGCAATGCTTGTGTGTTTCGCACACAGTCGAGCCCTCTAAGTTTTAACAGCCTGGCCATGTGGTGAACTGAATCATGAACACTTTGGCATAGTTTAGTGACAAACTATTGTGGAAACATAGAAATGTAAACTCCAAATAGATACTTAAATCTGTCGCTGATGCCTGAGGGCCTAGTGTTAGAGTCACATTTCATACAGGAATTTACAAACATGGAATATACAAAATGGACAAAATATTAGGAACATTTGTTCTTGCGTTATAGGACAGTGAAGGTTGCATCCAGGTGAAATATTCACTCTGAGTCAACTGTGATTTTTTTTTTAGAAACAGTCAAATATAGCCTGAAGAAGGAGTTGTAAACCATACCACTGGAGACATGTTATCTCAATATTCTGCACGCTCAGTGTACCATAACCAAACCCCATCTACTTTACTGTATGAAGTGTCATTACACATTTAAGCTATACAAGTCACAAATAACCATAAGAGTATCTTGGTGATATACAATATTCATATCACTGCTCATTTCATTACATCTGTTTCACTGATTTCACATCAGCCATGAGTGGTTATGCTTTTTTATAGAGGGAGACACTTTCAGGCAGTCTCTGGCAAATAACAGTATAAGCCATTTTTTAAAAAAAATCTTTGCAACATATCTTACAAATAACACCCCATTTGTCGAGAATGTTCCAGCCACATACTGGGAATATTTCAAGCAGAGTTCATTCTTAAATATCTAAATATGTATTGCTGCCCAGGTCCAGTCCCAGGGAGACAGATAGTGTAGATAGAGAGAGAGAGACAAGATGATTGGAGAGTCAGCGAGCTTTGCCACGTGAAGACAAACTGCTGAAAGTTTACTTGGCCTGTAGAAACACAGGAAGACAGCAAAAAATGAGACTTTGAGAGATTTACTTCACATTAAGCTATTACACCAAGTTTGCATGAGTATAAACATACAAAAAAGAGCCTTACTTATGACTACAACTTTTCCTCCATAATTAATGGCGCTCCATCACTCCATACTGAGAACCACCCAGTGGTCCTTCTTGACCTGATGACATGGAAATTATGACTTTCAGCTTCACTTCATCAAGCTGACCTTATTACATCTCAGGTGTAGCATGCAGTAAAGTAGCCGTGTAATAGATTGTGTCTGACCTCTGACATGACAGGAAGGTTGTCGTCAGAAAGGAACCATTTGGTTCGGCGGGCCTTGTCTCTCTGTCTCTGGATGAGCTTTCTTAGCAACCTCTTTACCTTTCGGTCTCTGGGGTCTGCACACTTCACCGCCTTCTTCGTGTACAGTCTTTGAAAGACAAATGCAAATTATGCGCAGAAGTTGCAGGATGACAGTACAAGGATGTGCTGAAGACTCGAGACAAAGGATGGGAACACACACGATTTGAATGTGCTGATTGTATTGAGTGAGATCTACAAAGGTATTTGCCAGCTATGGCCCAAATTACAAAGAATATTCATATACTATAAGATGATACAGAGGGAATTTTGTATTTTTCCTCTAGTATAACAAAGAACAAATTGCATTCAAACTAAAACAGGAAACAAAAAGAGAGAGAGAGAGAATTCAATGTTTTCATTAACTGGGCCATATGAAAAAGCGAGCTCTTCATTCCCAAGCTTCATCAGATTTCCCTGACCTGTTGGAAACAATAGGTATCACAATGTAGTTTACTTAACTAAACCCTGCTGTTCTCACTGAGTGACTGGCTGCAGCAGGGCTCAGCTGGCTTGGAAGGTATTTTCAGATGGCTTGTTATTCCCACATATTTCTTTTTTTACTTCCCTGGCAATTACAGCTCTAAGCCCTGCCATAACAACATGACCTGGAAAGATGACAATGCCTCTCAGCCCAAGCTCTGCCCTCCTCTAACGAGAGGCATATTTTCCATTCCTGCAGATTGCTGTGTGCTCTTTAGCTCCAGGAGTGGATAGCTGAAATACTTGCATGATGGCTTGTATACTGCAGTCGGGCCCCTCCGTCTGCACCTCAAACCGCAACACATCTTTGGTACGCACCTTGCCGTGGGAGTATAGCATGCAGCACTGGACATCGTTCTTCATCTGCACACCTATGGCTAGGAAATAACACAGACAAAGGAAGACAAATGAGCCACTCAAACAAATGCAGACTGCCACAATGATGCTGAACTTTCAGGTGTTTCACATCTTTGAATATATTTCACATTTAATTATTTTTTTGAGCTGAGAGTCAAAACGGGATGCTAATGTGGCACCATGCAAGCCAGAAAAGTTTCAAATAATAGAAATGAATGCAGATTATCAGACCCTAAATCTGAGCATTCGTATTTATGGCGTGGCGGCATAGTTTTTCAGCACTGTCAAGTCCCCGTTCTGATATTAGCAAAGACCGAAGCAGAGTATTTTGCACATGCCCCACATATATACGCAGAGTCACATATGGACACACATGAGAATGCCAGAGGAATTACAATGGCATCCCACTGTGCTGAGAAACATACGAGCATGCCAGTGAAACAGGAGAAAGTGGTAGAAAAAGAGAGCTGCATGTGTGTAAGGAATGCCACGATGTCCCTTCATCCAAAGCCAATCTGTAAACAACTGAAAGTGTGATGTGAGGCAGCAGGAGCAAAATAGGACAGTGCTGCTTTGTTATGCCACAAATGATTTTGAAGCCATCCTCAGCCACATCAGTGCACTTCCAGCGCTTTGACTACATTTCAGAAAACAGACAAGACCATACGATCACGCGGACTGAGCCCTGACACAGTTGCTGTCTTTTCTCTATGTGTGTGTGTGTGTGATGTGATTTCTGCTCCTCTGTTTACATCCATGCCTCCCTCCCTGCTGCTCCTGCTGCTGCTATTCCTCTTTCCCTCTTCGCCATCACCGTCTATGCTAGAGTGTCCACCTGCAGGGTGCATGTAAGCCATGCAGCACACACACACATACAAAGTATGGTTATGTCCTACCTTCTACAGATGCCAAGAGGATAACAGTCAGAGAGATAACAGTCAACATCTGCAGCATGAACATGATGAGGCTGGCAGAGGAGGAGAGGAGAGGAGGATAATCTACTCTGTCACCTCTCCCTCTATGGCTGCCTCTCTTATACTACTCCCTCCCTCTCTTTATACTTCCCTGCCCATCTCTCACTCACTCACTTTTACCACCTCTCTTTTTCTTGTCTTACCATCTTTCCCTCCCACTGTCTGTTTATCCGCTTTCATTCTTATGCTCAACTAAACTCTCTCCTTCTTTTTCTTTCACATTCATCTCACCTCTCCCTCATTTCTCCCTTTCAGTCGCCTCAATCAAGGTGCCGGGCCTGATTTATTTCATTTAGGGTGTTAAATTACTCCTTCATTCTTTTTACTTTGCTTTCCTGCATTTTTCTCATTGAGAACCAAAATAGATAAAAGGCGAGTTATCAAGAAGTATTCATCATGCAGCATTTATATTAATTCCCATGATAAATCCAGTTATTTGGCTTTTTTCATTTCCAAATAACCAAATGAATGTAAAATGGTTTGCAGCTGTACAGGCTGTAGAAGGAGCAGTGGTGTCTGAACTTTGGATCATTCTTACCACAGCGTTTTCTGTCTGCCTTCTTTAGTATGTTAATAAGAGTGAATGGTTTAAAAATGTCTGTTTTTAAATGGTAATAAATGTTATTCGTGTAACATTCTACAAAAAGTCTGAGATACATAGAAAATGTATGAAATCTATTGTTTTTTATGCTTAAATGCGATACATTTTTCTCTATTTATGCTCCTTTAACTCTTTGAAGCCAAGTTTTTGTGAATTTTGGAGATATCATGTGGGATTTTTCTTTTCCCTTAAATCTAAACTAATAAAAAAACAATTAAAGTCATATATGCAAATTAATATTTCATTACTTTTTTGCCATCAGAAGGTTCATTAAACACAAAAAAATATGATTATGATTTTTGATATTGCATGGTTCAAGCTTTAAAGGCTTAAACTGCTACATGAGAATAAAGGTTATTAGCTTATTTACCGTGCTTCCCTTTATCGGCTCATTTTGACAGTGGTGTTCCACAAAGTTTAGTCTTTGGCCGCTTACTGTGTTAATTTTTCATGCTAAGGTATTTTTTCTAAGTACGCTACCTTTCTATGCTGATGATGCACCACTGTAAGCAGTCATATAAAATGTAAACAAAGCCTCTGTCAGTGCTAAAAATGAGCATTTAACAACAAAAAGCAGCTGATCCTTGAAATAAGAACTTCAGATGATCTTAGTTCTTAGTCTTTTGGTTCCATATTTGCTCTGTGCCCCCTTGTCAGGTCCATGTCTTGTATAATATTTCATGCTTTACTTTGACAGTCTGTATGCTATGTTAATGTTTATGGTTTTGCGTCCCTTATCTCGTTAAGTCTGATTTCTCCCAGCTGTGTCTCCCTCGTGTCTCTCATTCCCCTCGTTATCCCTCTGTGTATTTAAGCCCCGTGTTTCGCTCTGTTAGCATCGCAATTTCCCTCATACGTGTCTGTGTGTTCTGCCTGTCAAGCCTGCCAATTTTATTTTGTATATAATTAAGTTAAAGCTGAAGCTTTAAAGGATTTGTTTGGAGGCAGATGTGCAAAAATCCCAAGAGCTACATCTCAGACTCCACAGGCCTCAGCAAGCATGTTAGATGTTAAACTTCATGATAGTACAATTAGAAAAACACTAAGCAATTATAGCTTGTTTCTAGGGGTTGCTAGGAAACAGTCTCCTCCATTCAAAATGAACATGGCAGCACAGCCTAGTTTTGTGAAGTTACATCTAAATAAACCACAAAACTTCAGGATCAATGTTCTTTCCACAGATGAGGACATGGTTTTGGCCATAATGCCACATTTGGCACAAACCATACAAAGGACGTCAGCATGAACACCTCATACTTTCAGCTTGTTTTGCAGCCACAGGACCTGGATACCTTATGGCAGGGGTGGGCAACTCCAGGCCTGGAGGGCCGGTGTCCTGCAGGTTTTAGATGTGTCCTTGATCCAACACAGCTGATTCAAATGGATAAATTACCTCCTCAACATGTCTTGAAGTTCTCCAGAACCTGGTAATGAATTGACCCAGGGTGAGATCCATAATTTCCTTTGGGATTAATAAAGTATTTCTGATTCTGAAAACCTGAAGGACACCGGCCCTCCAGGCCTGGAGTTGCCCACCCCTGCCTTACGGTCATCGAGTTGACTGTGAACTCCTCTGTAAACCAACAGCTCAACAGTTCAACAGCTAAAGCTGGGCCCAAAGTTGGGTCATGCAAACAGGAAAATGATCCGGAGCTCAGCAGCAAATTTACAAAAGAATAAATGAAAAAGAAAAGAAGGTTTCAGTGGCTCAGTCAAAGTCGAGACCTTCGCAGAAAATCTGGCAACAATGTGAAACCAATCTGTGGGCTTTTAATTCTAGTCTGTGTTTTCTTACTATAATTTCGTTTGCATGACTTGGCTCATGCTGATGCAAACTTGTCACCAAGTAAATGTAATAAATTTACCCAATAGAGTAACTCAGATGTTTGAAAATATGTCCTAAATGTTTTTGTAGTCTCTCCTTTTCTAACCATAAATCATAATAAAACATTGTTTCATTTTTTTTTTGTTTCATTAACCAAACACCACACGAATACGCTGGAGGCACTGTTTTAGCATACACCACATCCATTACAGGAAGACTTCAACAAAAAAAACAACATCAGGACCTAATTATACAGACAGGAACTAGAGAGACTGATGTAGGCCTGCATCTGTCTCAGGAAGATTTTCCTTTGAACTCGCCCTATGATAGAGAAACATGACAAACACACTTTGTCAAAGTCTGATTAGGCTGCCAACAACATTGTATAAAGTGATCAATCAAAGGCTGGATTAGGTGTGACAGATGCACAAATATTTCCACATCATAGGGCTGAAGGCTCTTAACGTGCCTGGAAAACTGACGACTTATTGAGAAGAATTAATACTCTTATAGGTGTGGCACTCAATAAGTGATAATACACAGACAGTATATCACAGTTATCATAGTTAAAGAATGTTTTTGGACTCATGCGAGCGCAGAAGTTGAAATTCATAGCTGGCACCGTCCACTGTGTAAAAATTTATGTGAAAATAAATTGTAGTAATCGTTTTTAGGTGTGTGTGGAGTTATTCTGTTACACCGTTAAGGAAATATCACCTGTTTGTTCAAAAGCTATCACGTCTACCCAGGCTGACAACTAATGAGCAAATATGGAGAGCGTATGTCTCAATTTTTAAATGTCAAAGAGAAACGTAGCAGGGTCTCTCTGCTGTGTTTTATTCTGATCTGCTATGGCAAGATATTCGTGCTGGATTGACACCAAAGTCTGACATTCATAGCTGATGGTTTGGGAAGATGAAAGGACTTCAGTTGACGTGGTGCCTTGCATTTAGGTTTGGCCATGTATCTGCAGGGAGAAACATGAAGTATCATCACACAAAGCTGACACAGGAATGTAATGTGCATTGTTCTCATTGTGTGCTGACAAGACTTAAAAAACTGTTTCGGTGAAACTGGTAGAAAATAATTATACGGATATTTTAAGGGGGAAAAGGTTATATTTTTCCCTCCTTGTCACACACATTAAGCTTGCAAATTCAAACCCCATCAAACTTCGTTACTATAAATACTCTGGATTTACTGTACTTGAGAGAAGAACGCATTAGACAGACTTTCAGTACGCTGGCAGGGCAGTGCTGGAACACTGAGTTGCATTTCATGCAGAAAAATATTGCTTTAGACACTAATGTAGCACATATAATGGGCACATTTTGTTGGATTTTTATCGGTGTGGGACTGTCTAAGTTCCTGTGGCTCAACAGATCTTAAGAATGAACAAATTATCCTTGGGCTCCTGCAACATACCAAGAAATATTCAGACAACATGGCAACAAAATGTCTCCTATGGAACCCTGGATATGAAAATACGCAGACTGTTGACTGAGGGGTGTATTTGGGGTAAAGATGTGTGTGTGTGTGTGTGTGTGTGTGTGTGTGTGTGTGTGTGTGTGTGTGTGTGTGTGTGTGTTTGTTTGTGTGTGTGTGTGTGTGTGGGTGTGAGTGTGTGTGTGTGTGTGGTGTAGTTAG